>APFE030123749.1:53744-108250 GCA_000404065.3 Pinus taeda
AGAACAAAATATAATAATCATAGTAATAAATATTATACCCAGAAGACATTCCTTGCAAGGAACTCGTCTGGCCACACTCTGGATAAACATGGGCATTTGTTGATTTTACTATTATTTTAAGATTCGATGTGTTATTAGATTTTTTTTCAAAGTAATATTGTTCTATTAATATGATACAAAAAAGAAGTTAAAAAAAAGCTTGACCTCAAAATTGTTGAGCATCAATCATCACCAAGAAAAAGAATCTGTCTGTTTTGACTACCCCAACATAGGGGAAACTAGTCCATTAAACCAGAAAGAAGCCACACATGGGTAAGTGGTGTTTATCCAAAAAGACAGAGAGAGATATTGCATGTCTAGAACAAAAAAAAATTAACAGAAAAAGATTGTTCAAACTTAGACACATCCACCTAGCAAAAAGGAAATAACCGGTTGCCACGTGTTAAGACTAGAGATTCTCCAAGGTTAGTTCCTATTTTATCTGACACGTGAATCGGTACTAGTCATCATCTGCATCAGGCACTCCACTACCTTGAGCTGGAGAAGCCTCCTCAGTGCCACTTGTGCCTATCTGCATTTTAGATGTGTTGTTTTGTCTACTTCTCGACGCCTTTGTGTGACCATGTTTGTTATCCTCAGCTGGGTGATTGCCAGCTACAGCTTTGCCATGTAGAGCCGCTTTGCCTTTGTCATGTTGTCTATTGCCAGGAATGCTAATACCACGGCTGCTTGGAGCCGCTCTCCTCTACTTGTCATTTTTCCCAAAAGGAGGAACTTGCGGCTCAGTCTCTTCCAAGAAGGAAATGGTCATAGTAACAGTGATTATAGGCCAGTTTAAGGTGCTATGGAAACGGAACTGAGTGTTATGGGGAGTAGGATATGGTGGAAGGGGAAATCCACTAAGTGAATGGCTACATCCCTCCGTTCTGTTCCTTGAAACCTGGCACAACCCCTTACACATCTGGTGTTTGGATAGCGATGATAGGGAGAGCTGAGAGGATTGAGCATATCAGGGGAGGAGTTAGGGGAAACAGTGGTAGATCTAGTTGAAGCTAGTGTGCAGATGATGCCTCTACAAGTTTCACCATGCCTACTATGCAAACGATGCCTAATTCGTGCCATAGCAGGATTAATATTAGGTTGACAACAAAGGGATTGATTGAGTTTCAATGCAGAGAATGAGCAGGGGAGGTCTGGGCCTGGTCTAAGATACAAAGGCTGCAGTGAGAGAAATGAAATCCTTTGCTGAGATCAAGGTAAGGAAGCAACAAGCATTGGTTGCCAGTCATAGTGTGAGTGCAGGGTTCTGCTACCTGTGGAGGGCAGACACAATGGAGGAAGGGAGGAATTGCATACTGCTCTGTAGGAGCCATGTCGATGAGGGTGGTGGAGGTTTCTCAGCCTTCAGAGTCATTTAATGTCCTCTGCAAGGTGGTATGAATTCACTTGAGGTTGGCATTGGGGACGACATTGGCGGCCATATAGCCATCCTGTCCACCGGCTGACCATCTAATCATATTAATTACCAGAGTTGGCACTCGCATCCGGATTTGATGTGTTATTAGTTGAGCATAATAAGATATCTATTTTATATAATGATGAAATTTCAATTGTAATAATATCTGATATATTGTTAGATATAAATTTTTTGTGATTTATATTGCAGATGAATGTTTTTCTGGATTAATCACATAATTTTTTTTGTGATTTATACTGTAGAAAAATGTTTTTCTGGATTAATCTCATCATTATGTGATTAATGCCGAAAATTATTTATCTACTTTAATATGATATTATAACATGTTGTTTAATGAAGTACATTTAATACTTTTTTATCTATTTTATATTATTTATTTTTAAAAAACAAAATTAAATATTATTTAATAAATTAATATTATTAGATAAATGGTTTATTAAAATTTTAAATTTTAAAAAATAAAAGAGTTTTTTTTTAATTAAAAATAAAATAAAAAGTGATTTGAATATTTTAAAGCTAATATAATATTAATTTAATATAATGTAATATTTATTGTGTTTAGAGATGCTTTTGGACTCAACACATAAGACAGGTTAATTATTATGCTATGTAAATATTTTGATTTGATTAAGGAAATAAAATTTCATATTAAAATAAAAAAATTATTTTATTTTTTTCGAAGTAGTTTAATTTATACACGAAAAGATCTTTTGGGTGACCATTTTCCAGTTAATTTTAATCAAAATCAGACATTTATTTTTAAAAAATTGAGTTTAAATTGTTTAATTTGCATAATTCTAGTGCCCAAGGGGTCTTCAAGGTGCTCAATCTATTGATGCATTCAAAAATGTATTTTAAACAATAAAAAATCTTGAAATTGTATTGTCGGATTTTGGTGAATTGGTGAAAAGTGATATTTGTCTTCAGTAGTTAAGGTAAATTTGAAGTAAAAACTCGCATAGATCCATTTTAAATTTTTATTTTGGCCAACATGAGTAAAATTTCATTTTTGATGATGGGTGGACATTGTTACACATCATACTGCACTATAGAATGACCCTCTCAGCTCATTAAAAATAACTATATATAAAAATTCTAAAGCCCAAATATTTTGGTAGATCTCAAGTTAAGATAGATCTAAATTGGTTTTAAATAGTCATAAGATTTTGAATTCAATAATACGTTGATATATTATTATAACATACTATTTTAATAATTGTATATAATAATTTAATATATGTAATAAATTAAATATATTTTAATAATACTTTTGGAAATTTTTTTATACTTTATATTTATTATATTAAAAAAAATTAAAAAACAATAAATTTATATAGTTTTAAATATTAAAATTCAATATTAAAAAAATCATATAAATAAATGAAAATGAATATAAATATTATGGTATGTTATTACAAAGTCACCAAAATATAAAAAATCATTATAGTTATCAAAACATTTATTTTATATTGTAACTATTTTTTTCTGCTGAAGTAAACATTAATCCTTCTAATTCATTAATTCAAAAGAAAAATACATATTGTACATAAGACCCGATCCTTTACAAGAATTCAGGAAAAAGGGCTCCCTACCAATGACTAAAACCCCCCAAGCTACTACAGTGATCACCAAACTTTTGAGAAATAAACATGGAAAGTCTGCGAGAGCCCCCACCCACACTTCTGGATAAAACATACTTCACAGAGCCAACATCCGACCATGGATACCCCCAACCGTAAAAATTCCACCCACCACAAAAGAGGGAGAAAACGTGCCAAACCAGATGAAAGGATAGGGCCCACTAGCCCCACCAAAAACAACATGTTCGATCCCAACTGTTGATCCTGCCTACTGAATCCAACGGCCATAAATCACATTGTATGGCCTAACATGACAGAGAGATAGTATGTGATCGAAGGCGGTATCAAAGTCAACCCACCTGCCACGTGTAACAATCTCTATGGAATCGCTCTCGAAACTGCAAAACCATAAACCACTTATGTAATGTGCGATCACCGGAACACCCACCATGATGTAGCTTTCAAGCCCTAAAGAGGAGAGGTAGAAAATTCTAGCTGCCAGAAAAATGGACCACACGTTCTGATTATTCATGCTACCGAACCAGACTCTGATACTGTGCTTGTTTGGGAAAAGACCAGGCCACTTGTCTGCAAAATAACTGAGAACGTTGTTCAATAGACTCCAGTATAAAATGAGACCAACTTTAGCTTGCCTTTCTACCAAATACATACTGTTAGGAAACAAAAGTTCTAGCTGGAGAAATCAATTCATGCTAGTCAACCTTGCCTGATATCTAAACACTTTTTTGTCTTCTGCGGCTTGTTCTTCGTAGAGAACCTTTAAATGGTTTTGAGGTATCTCCTGCCACTTTTTTGCCATTCCGCCATCAGCATTATTCAGTCCCTGCTTGGCCAGAAGGTCCACTAGTTTATTGGCCGAACGTCAAACATGGTTGAAATTCGCCGTTCGAAGCTCCTGGAGGTGAATGTGGATTCTTTGGTAGACCTAGATTAGTTTCTAGTGAGTGGAGACTTTCTCCAACTAAGTACCGCAGTTGATTCTTTTCACAGAGTTAATGGTTATCTCTAAGTCTGCTTCAACAATGACATTAGAGCGATAGTACTGGGTCAAAAACTCTAGACATTGTTCCGGAGCCATTAATTCTGCCATATTATTTGTGGCTCTTCCCAAATGGAAGTGGAAGCTAAAGATAATATTGTCCTTATCATCTCCTAAAACTCCTCCAAAACCAACTATTCCTGGGTTGCCTTTTGAAGCAACATCTATGTTGTATTTTAGATAGCCTTTTGGTGGTGTTTGCTAGAAATCCTTCTTTGTATCCATGGTAATGTTCTTCTTGATGAGTCCTTGGGGAATAATCTCTTTCATTCCCAGTTATCTGAGAATTCTCAGCTCATCTCAGAGGTGGGATTCTTAGGGAGATTTTGAACTATGATACTAGTTGTCTACCTAAGCTGTTTGAGGGTCAGATCAGATAGTCTTAAAGGAATAAGCTTTTCATTGTTAAAAATTCTCTTATCTCTTTCTTTCCAAACATTCTAGATAATGAAGCTTGGCGTGAAGGCCCAGGCCAAATTAAGGAATTGATTCTCCGAATAGTTTCCTCTCCACTTGTTTAGGGTATTTTTGATACTACTTCTGTCCCAATCTATCTATTGGAAAATGATAGAGAAAGAATCGCACAACCCTATGGTGTAAGAGTAGCTGTTAGGAATGTGCTCCATGGTCTCCTCCTACTCTTCACAAAGCTGGCATCTAGAAGGCCCCATAACCCCCCTATTCCTAGTGTTGTCCCAAGTTAAAATTTTATTGTGATGAACCAACCACATGAAGAGCTTCATTTTCATCCAACCTTGGTGCTTCCAGAGGTGCTTCCAAGTATCTTCTAGAACACTGGAATCAAGCCCAAGGAGAATACCTTTAGCTTCCTTAATATTAAAGGTGCCTTTATTGTTATTGTCCGATCTCAATTGATCCTGCCCCTCTGTAACTAAAATCATTCTTTGTTTAAGCAAGCTCCCCAAAGCCTCTGCTTTAATTTTAATGGGGCTATCCTCTACGCAATCAATTTTCCTCCAGCTTCTCCACTTTCCAGAGTTCTGAGCAGGATCCCAAAAATCCTTAACTTTGTTCAACCCTTGGGAATCTCTTTCCTTTTTGAGGCATAAAAATTCCTTTGTTAACAGTGTTGGTTATTGTTGCCATTTGTCCTCCCAAAAGAGTGCAAGATCTCCTGCTCTGATTTCGCAAAAACTATTTTTTTGAACTAGGCTTCTATTTTCCCAGGCTTTGTTCCAGATATGAGATCCTTTTAAATTTCTGTACATCCTTATGAGATCATTAGTGTGCCAAGAGCTGGCATATTTCTCTTTCCAAATCCTTTCCCACTGGGCTGTTGGCTCCTGAACCCATCGCCACCAAAGCTTGGATCCTAGCACTTTACTAAGAATCTCCTGATCATCCAAGCCTAGACCACCATGACTCTTGGGTTTACATATTTTATCCCAAGAGACTAGGGCCCACTTCTTCTTAGTTTCTTCCTTACCCCATAGGAAATGTCTTTGTATATTCCTGAATTGCTATAAAACCCGTTTGGGAGCTGGGAGAGTTGATAACATAAAAACCGGGATGGATTGCAATACCACCTTTGTCAAAACCAACCTGCTTGCCAAGTTCAAGGCTCTAAAGGTCCAATTTTTTACTTTGTCCTACAGCCTGCTAAGCACCATTTCCTAGATACTCTTATGCATAGGTCTGGTTGTGAGAGGGATTCCCAAATACTTTGTGGGGAGGGAATTCCTTTGGTGGCCAAGAATTCTTCAGATTTTTCTCTGAATAGCTATTTTAGTGTTTAAGAAGAAGATTTTTGACTTAGAGATATTTACCTCCATACATGTAGCCATGGAAAATTCTTTTAGGATTTGAGTGAAGGTTGAATATTCTTTAACTGTGGGAATTCCTTGCAGCATGGTGTCATCTACAAATTGTTGGTGAGTCAGAGCTTGACCATTCTCAGATAATTGAATTCCTTTGATTTTGCCCATTTCTTTGGCATGCTTAATGGATCTACCAATTCCTTCCATCATGAGAATAAAAAGAAAGGCAGAGAGTGGGTCTCCCTACCTGAGGCCTCTAGAAGGAATGAAAATCTCTTAGGGAGATCCATTCACCAATATTGAAAAGTTGGATGAAGTCACCAGAGACATGACCCATCTAACCGAGTTGTCATCAAAACCAAAAGTAGTGAGGACCTTCTTGATGTAAATCCAATTCACCTTGTCATATGCTTTCGCAATATCCAATTGCATGATCATCCCCATCTACTTTTAACTAATAAGCGTGTGAACCAATTCATGGGCTTGAATAATAATATTTAAAATTTATCTGCCCTCCACATAACCTGCCTATTCCTCTGATACTAACTAAGGAAGGAGAGGTCTTAATCTG
This sequence comes from Pinus taeda, assembly GCA_000404065.3. Classification (NCBI taxonomy): domain Eukaryota; kingdom Viridiplantae; phylum Streptophyta; class Pinopsida; order Pinales; family Pinaceae; genus Pinus; species Pinus taeda. The sequence goes on from APFE030123749.1 coordinate 60,211, forward strand.
TTAGCAACAACTTTGGATATTATCTTGTAAACTACATTACATAAGGCTATGGGTCTATACTTATCTACAGTTTGAGCTGATTCCTGTTTGGGGATCAAGGATATGAAGGAGGTGTTGAGGGCTTTCAGGATGGTTTTGCTACAACTGGAATCATCCACCACATTCAAAATATCATGTTTGACAATATGCCAACAAGCTTTAAAAAAAGCCACATTGAAACCATCCGGGCCTGGTGCTTTGAATTCTGCATGTCTTTGATAACTTCACCTACTTCCTCTTCAGTAACTGGTTTATTGAGGTTACAATTGTCCTCTCTAGACACCAACTTAGAGATATGACTTATAATTTCCTTGATGGATTGTCCCCTGTTTGAATTGCTTTCCCAAGTGATGTTTTGGAAATGCTTAACAAGCACAGCTTCAATATTCTTATGAGTGTTATCAAGCTCCCCATTCTCGTTCTTTATCAAAGAGATTCTGTTGTGTGGTCTATTAGCTATGGTGCATCTATGGAAAAATCTTTTATTCCGCTCTCCTTTCTTGAGGAACTGAACTCTAGACTTTTGCCTCCAAAATATTTCCTCTTGTTTGCATAAATTTTCCCATTCTTGATGATGTTTGTTAGCCTGATCACTCTTGAATTTGTCAAAGCCGTCTTGGATCAATGCCTAGTTGAGTTCCTGAATTTTGATTTCCAAAGATTTTTTGTTCACAAAAATGTTTCCAAAATACTTTTTGTTCCATTCTTTAAGCCTGAACTTGACATGCTTTAGTCTTTTAAGCAGGATGTACATTTGTGATCCTTGTAAATGCAGGTCTTCTAACCAACATTTTTCATTGTTACTAGTGAAATCTGGGTGAGAGAGCCAAATATTTTCGAATCTGAAGGGCCTATTTTTGGGAGAAACCATACCCTTGATTTCCAATTGAATCGGCCAGTGATCTGACCCTCCGAAGGGAAGGATCCTTGCTATTATTTCTTTATCTATAATCATCAGCTCCTCCGAAATCATGAACCTATCTAATTTAGAGGCTACCTGTGCCTCACCTTATCTTTTGTTGTTCCGTGTAAAAAAGCCATTGTTCAATTCTGAATCAACCAATTTCATATCATTTGTGAATGATTGTAATGCTAAAGAGTCTTTGTGCTCTGGTTCCTCCTTTTTTTTTCGAAGGAGACTTGATCATATTAAAATCACCTCCCAAGATCCAAGGAATCCCATCTTGTCTATTCCTGAGATCTATAAGGGAATCTATCAATTTGAGTTTGTCATCTATGTTTTGAGGGCCATAAACATTTGTGACTACGAAGGTTTCCAAAACCCCCATTGGTTGCATGACCACTGATAGGTAATTTCTGGATTCTTCAGCATCTATAATGCCGATTTTCTAGGGACTCCAAAGAGTTAGAATGCCCCCCACTGTACTTTCAGCTTTAGCTTCTAGAAACTAAAATCTGTTGAGCCATTTGCTATGAATTTGTTTTATTTTCTAAATGGAACATTTGGTTTCCTCGATGAAGATCATGTCTGGCATTTCTTGTTTCATTCTGTAACTTAGCATTCTTTGTTTCATTTTACTACCTAGACCTCTAATATTCCGGGATGTGAACTTCATAAATCAAGATTTGTAATAGAGTAATTGGTTAGGTCTTTCATCTTACCTGAGTCTACCATCAACTTTACACATTCCATCAAGCGTTCCTTCTGCTTTTTCCTACCGCTTTTCTTTCCTACATTTCTAGTAGCTAGTCCTGCAGTTGATTTAATTGTTTTCACACCTTTGTATGCTTGCTTGTCAATGGTTTTTCCTTTATCTCTACCTTTTTCTTGAGTTTTCCATAAAAACAACTATTGGATTCTGTTGCAATTGTCTTGGGGTAGTGAATCTATCCCTCCTGTGGTTCCCTGCAGTAGGAACCCTTCTAGATCTAGGTGTTCCTTGTCTAGAATTTCTTGAAGTTCATGGTCCTCCATATCTGTTTCACTCTGGGTCATTTCTTAATCCATCTCTAGCTTTTTTCCACTCATCATAATTTCTTTCCTATTACCCATCTCTTGTGTTGGGTGGTCATTTTCTTCCTTTTCCTTTTCATTATGGCCATCCTCCATAGATTCATCTTCATTCGCCATTTCTTCATTCTCTTCCCATGCTTGATACCTATTTTGACTAGCCTTTTGACCCTCATTACGAAGATTATTTGGTCCTTTTTTTCTTCCCTTTCCTCTACTTACCACTTTCTGAAAGCTTTCTTTGTACTTCATTACATTTTTTTTGCTGCTATTGTCTGCTCTGCTAAGAGGGAAATCTCTGAACAAGTGTCCATGTTCGTGGCATTTACGACATCTGAACGGGATATGCTCATAGTCCACTGTTTGCACCCAATCCTCATCAAAAAATTCCAGTATGACTTCATCTGGAAGGGCTCCTGATAGATCCATTTCTATGCAGATTCTTGCAAAGGAAGTGTATTTGCCCCTTCTTGTGGCTTCTGAAGCTTTAGAAAAATGACCTAGTTTATTGCCTATTGCAGCAAGTGATTTTGTTTGCTAGTAATCAAGAGGTAGAGAATAAAGCCTTACCCGGACGGGTACCAAAGTGAAATTCTCTTGCTCTGGAACAAAGTTCATAATCCAGGGCCTCATATAGAGGCTAGCTGCTGCATAAAAGTAGGGTCCTCCTTCCAATATTTTGTCTTTGTCTTCAATACTTGTGAACACCACGGCGAAGAATCCTTTTGACCCAAGATGCATATCAATGCTTCCTTTGGTTTTCTAGTGGTACTTGATCCACATCTGTAAAGCCTTTTCCATGGGCGATAGTTCCATGAATTTGCAGATTATAGCGTAAGTCCCCATATGTTCGCCATGTGCCTGCAGTGCAGGATCATTTAGCACTACTCTAGGACTAGTCTCCGTTTTCAGTCTACAAGGTCCTTTTTGTTTATTGTCCCTTGTTCTCTGGATTTTGTCTTCTTCCTCCTTGTCTTTAGTACTAACATTTTCTTTAGGTATAACCCCATCCATATCCTTTTCATTATTAATTTTTCCCCCTTCCCCAAAACCTCTGACATTACCTGGTGGGGACTTGCCTCTGCTGGCAACGACCTCCTTGTAAGAGGGAGTGGAGCTCCCTCCTCTACAACCCTCCATTAGGAGCAAGCACTGAAACTCATAAAAACCCTAGCTGTGCGATTATCTCCCGCTCCTCCAGTAGCTTCCTGTTTTATGTTGTAACTATAAAGTATAAAGTATTTAAGAATTTTAAATAAAAAAAAAATTGAATTATATTTATTTAAATTTAACAAAATTAAAATAAATGTATTTTATATATATATATATATATATAATATATATATATATATATATATATATATATATGTGGAAAAAATGCTTCCATGTTAGGTATAGTTGTCATTACGAGTTAGAGGAGTCAATCTAGAAGTTGTTTATTCATATGCTATGAGTTGGAGTCATAATTTAGATGTGTCGAATCAAGTGTGTTATTTCTTATGTGTAATGTTTGTGCGATCAATAAAATCATAGTGTGTGATTTGTGTTGTGAAAAATCCTGCTCTTTCCTCATCTCTCAATTTTTCTAACACGATATTAGACCTTGTTCTGGGTTGATTCCCTCACGAGAAGGCTCATAAGGTATAAGATTGTGAGAATAATTGATTATTAGTATAGTTTAGTGTGTTAGGTTTTTTTTTTTTTGATCCTACATGTAGATATGTTTGTTCTTTGCAGCTACATCAAGCTATTCCATATCCTGCTTGTTGTTTGCAACTCCATCAACCATTTCTAGATCCTACCTACTTCCTACATGAAATTCTTTGTGGTTTCTTAGAAATCTCCTCTAGCATAACTAACTTCTATGCAAAGTGTTCAGACTTGCTAGTGTTTCGATCTATGCCGCTTATTTTAAAGACAAATGAATGGTTTTTCCTATGGACCAGATCCATCTGTCTGACGAATATCTACCTTAGAGTCTATGAGGCCCTCCATTTTTAGGATTTACTCAGGTAGAAAGAAAACGTAAAGCCAACATGTGAATAAATGCAATGAAGGGTTTATTGCTCGAATCACATTGATATATGGAGAAAGGATAGGGGTAATATTGATAATGGAGATCATGGCCAACATGCACACTTTGCGATTGGAAATTTTGAACAAAAGTTGGTACCATGCATGGCAGGGAGTCATATGTTATGTTTAAATTTTTAATGGATTTCTAAAGGGAGGATGTCTTGCACGTCTACAGTTTCGTTGATAGATTTGTGAGATGGTTTAATAAAGAACCGCAAAGAATAGGCCAACCATTGAATATATTAATCTGACTCGTCATGTTGTAGGATAATTAGTTACAGGTAGTTCTTAATAAGGTCAAGCTGTTGTGACCCATCATGCTCCAGGAGCATCAGTACAAGTTATTTTATACAAGGTCATGTTACAAAATTATTTGTTGAAGACATTATGTATCCAAAATGCTATCCTAGATAATTGGTGAAGGCTATTGGGTTGTGTGTTAAATAGATGGTGGTACTTACATAGCATGGTTCAGTATCGAGACTGACCCATTGTGCTCTGGGTGGTTAAGAAGCGTCAATTATGCAAAGCACATCAATGATGGTCTGAAGCGGTTACATTTTAAATGGAGATTAATTAACAACTCGAAGATATGGTGGTGAAAGTGTGGTGTTTGTGAGATTCCATAGTGGATGTGAGTGTTGATGAAGACCAATCAGTCATATTATCCTTGTTTTTGTAATATTTTTTTTCCATGTATGAATTAAGGGAGGTTGTTGGAATTAATTCTTCCATGTCATGTATAGTTGTCATTATAAGTTATGAGGAGTCAGTCTAGAAGTTTTTGATTCCTATGAAATGATTTCGAGTCATAATCTGGATGTGTCAAATTAAGTGTATTATGTCTTATATATGTAATGTATGTGAGATCAATAAAATCATAGTTTGATTAGTGTTGTGCAAAATCTCACTCTCTCCTCTTCTCTCAACTTTTCTAACATAAAGGTTAAGCATTATTTTATATTTATACAATTCCGTTTTAAAATGATGTTGAAATTATTGAAACATATATTGACTTTGGAATCTAAATTTTATGCTAATATTTTAAATTTATTTTTTCCAAGAAGCCATTCCTTTTACGAAACTCCTATGGTGATATTCTTGGATAACTATGGGCACGTCAGATTGGAAGAAATAATAATAATTATAATAAAATAAAATTTTTTTTTTTTAAATGAAGTCGAAATTATTCAAATAGATATTACACTTCAAAACCTAAATTTTATGTTGAAATTTTAGATTTCTTAAACATTTTATTTTCCCAAAAGGAATTCCCTCCACATAAATCATCTTGTGATACTTCTGGATTCATATGGGTGAGTCAAAATTTCGAAGGCGTTGCTAAAAAACAAACAAACATTTTTCATGTTGCTAACTCGTAACACATTTCATGTATTGTCTCACCCATGGTTTCCATTTAACTAAATCATAATGGATTGACACATTAGTTGTGAGATATAAGTTGCGACTGTATTGGTGTCAGGTATGGCTAATATGGAGACACTTTATGTTTGGATGGTGATCCCTTTCCTACTTTAATTCAGATAAGATAATTGTATTTTTAGGATGTGACTATGTTTTTTCATCCAATTATATTATAAAAATATTTTATTATTTACATCTAAATAAAAAATATATATTTTGGCTTATTTTAGTATGTTATAAGAGAAACTAGAATAGTGGTAATACATGATTTTTTCTTTCTTGTTGGAGCAACGAGCATCTGAAGGCTATTGGGAATGGTGTTGGTAATTTTTTGATCAGCCTGATTCGAATGGTTCGCAATTTAACTGTGCTAGAATCTGTGTCAAAGTGGACCTCGATAAAGGCTTGCCTTCAAAGACCATTTGAGCCCAAGGAAAATGGAGTTTCATTCAAACACTAGATTGTGGCCAACTTCCCTTCAGGTATAAAATCTATTGTGAACATGTTCATTTTGCCTCAATCTATCAGAAGAAAAAGAGTGGAAATGGTGGGGGTTGGCTCCTTCTAAGGGTGAACAATGGCACACCCAAAAAATGGGGGCCTCCAAGGGGAAAAGGGTAGTTAGAAATACAAAAAAACTTTGCTCATAATGTTGCTTCAGCATCAGAAAATCCATTTGATATGTTGTCTCACAAAGGGAAAGAACAGATGGAACTACTGGTAATTATTAAAGCCCGAACTCTTGAGGAGAAAATAAGAGAAGAAGAATATGGGTAGTTATGTGAGGAAGAACTATAGAAGGAACATATTACTGAAAGCAATGTTCAAAATAAGGTTCAACATAGTGTCCAAACTCCCCCAATTGTTGTAAGGAATGACAAAGGATCTGAAGGAACATCCCCAAAATTTCATGTCGTAGATGAAGGGATAGGGAAGGTCAGTGTGAGAAGTGCCAAGAAAAGGTTAAATTGGGAAAGTGATTCTTCCAACCATGAATTGGAAAACCACAAAGCCAAAGGAAGTCCCTCTTTCAGGGAAGTTTAAGCAGAACAAAATATTAAGATGAAAAATGAGCCTCATCTTACTGAGATTTCTATGAACACGAGTAACAAGGAATAAGTGTACACTAGATCTGGAGGAGGTAACTTGAAAGCCTCTAATTTAGGATGAATGTAACTTATTTGGATATAAGGGGACCTAGAAACCCCATCAAATCCTAGGAAGCCAAAGATCCATTAAAAATGGAAAAAACCTCAAGTTTTGTTCTTGTAATAAACTAAGTTAAATGATGAAGAAGTCTTAGTGTTATCTAGGTCCTTTTGGACAAATAGCTCTTCTGTTACTCAAAGCTCATGCAGAGCCTTCAAATGATTGAGAACTTTTTAGTTCGACTCTTGATTTTCGTTAAAATCCAGCTCCATATCAATATTTTGGGTCACTAACAATTAGAAGGTAAAAACACAAAAGAAGTTTTTTCATTTCTTAATGTTTATTCTCAAGTGAATTATAGTGAGAAAGGAGAAATTTGTGACTAGTTAATTAGGTTAAAGGAGGACCAATGGAATATTGACACTATAGTAGGTGGATATTTTAACGTTGTTCTCCTCTCTTAAGAGAAGCATGGAGGACCTATTGTTAGAGATCCGTTTTGAGAAAGGATGGAAGATCCTCCCAATGAGTGGGATCTTCCTTACATTACTCCAAAGAAAGGAAAATACAGTTGGTCCAATATGAGAAGTGGTTTCGAGCATATTGTGTCCATATTGGATTGTTTCGTTATCCATATTAATTGGTTGGTGAAAGGTATTGAGTGATCATCCTCAATTCTAGCGAGATAAGGCTCATATCATTGACATATTCAGTTAAGCATAGATCCTCTAGAGGGTTTGGGACAAATCCCTTTTCACTACAACCCTGGGTGGCTCCAAAAGGAATGGCTAATAGAAATAATTCATCACGCTTGGGCTACCTCAGTAAAAGGATCCCATGCATATGTTTGGTAGTCCAAATTGAAAATGGTGAAGTAGGCTCTTTGCACTGGGGATAAAATCTATTTTATGCATCTAGATCAAGAAAAAAATGAACTCACTAGACATCATAGAGTCACCAAGCTTAAATGAAGAATGAAATTTTGACATAGGGACATATCAAAATAGAATAACAAATAAGTAAAGATACCTTCCTTCTAAGTAGGTAATAGCGGGAATAGAGGCACTTGAATTCAAAAAGTCTTTGGCTTAAGGCTCGAGATTGGAAAATGTCCTTTTTTCATAAGAGAAACAAAGCAAGGGAGATAAATAATCGGGTTAAAGAAATAACACCCAAGGGTCAACCAAAATTATCTCCTTTCCCATAAATCAAGCAAGAAGCTTGCAACTTCATTGGGACTTTATACATTCAGGATATCGAAAATGCCTCAAGTGGGGTGTAATATTTTATCTCATCCTTGCCCTCAACTCTTTAATATTTAGAAAATCTCTTGCTCATAAGGACGATTGATGAAGAAGATGTCATAGAGGAAATTTGATCTCTTGACCCTCACAAGGCTCCCTGGCTAGACGATTTTTCCACTACTTTTTTTAGATTCTTTTGGGACTGAATAAAGTAAGATCTCCTTTGAATATTGAATTCCATGATAGTAGAATGGAAACGGAGAGGGAATTAAAATTCATCCATCATTACATTAATCCCAAAAGAGGCTAAACATGTTTCCTTGTCTCGCTTTACACCTGTATCCATCTGCAACTCAACTTAAAAGGTCTTAACTAAAGTGATTACCAATATTTTAACGAATACATTTCGAGCAATAATCCGAAGGAGAACACTCCACAAGCCATATGATTACCAATAAAATAATCCTTGACATCTCCCAATAGTGAGTCTCTAACCTGTATATAGGCTTCATACATACAATACCACGGTCATTACCATGGGTCTCTCAATACCATATATCTAATACAATGGGCTTATCACAATATTCCTAACTACTTGTGGTCCATTACATGATGCGGGTTAACGAATTTATTTACTAGCCATGGCCCATCACATTATTACATTATTCTCTTGGGTACCTTGCTTTGTAACCAATAATATCCCCCCTAGGTATAATACATTCTACCTCCCCTTAAACATGTTTTGTCCCCGAAACATAAGAGGAACACAAATAATAAAATTTACTCAAAAGAGTAGTCCACTAGTACCATGCACATGTGTCTAGCCATCCTAGAGACAAGTGATTACTAGATCTAATCGGTGCCTCACTCACTTGAGATGGGAGTCGATCTTGGCGATTCCTCTATTTTGATGTGTTGTGGGTGGATCGTTACACCTGTCTATCTATCACGCAGGGGTTTTTGTCCTTGTTTCTAATTCATTGCCATGTTGTTGGTTGTTTTCTTGCTCGGTGATGTGGGTGGGGATATGTTGAAGTTTTAACCAATGGTGTAGCTTTCCTTAATTCACCACTTAATGGAGCTTGATTGGTATCTCATACATGTTCTGGTGTTTGTGTTGTTGTTTATCTTTTGGTATTACTTCAACCATAGAGTGCTCATCTCATGTGTCAGTACCTGCAACATTCTCTACTCTAGCCTCCTTAGACTCTCCTTGTTTATTAATGGAAATATTCTGTAATGTAATTTTCTTCTTTTATACTAGAGCTTCATGAATTTCTTCTACACATTAATATTGATAGTACCAACAGATTCCATCCAAGGGTATCTCAAAAGAATATACATATTAGCCATATCTGAAGCATAAAAATTAGAATCCAATACATACTTTTCCATAGAAATCTTCAAATCTTTATAAACTTGAACATCCTCATTATCAACCTGTGTGCTTTTAATGTGTTTTGCTGCAACTTGCAATTTTTTTGCTAAATTAACATTGATAAAATTATGCTTTCAACCAGGATTTTCAGACACAATGATCTTCTCCTTTTGAATACGTCCATGAACATATAATAAGGACATACGATCAGAAAATAACCTCTTATGTGTCTCATTCTCTTGTTTTCTAGCATGAGAACATTTTTCTAAAAGGACTTCTTCTATTTTTTCATGACGAAGTCACCCCACTCAATCATCAAGTGAGTACCATCATTTAACAACCTTATCTTTTATATTAAATAATAGGCAAATTGTCCAAAAAAATTTGGATTGACACTTAGGATATTACAAATTCTTGAATATTGGGAGCATCATCACTTCCTGCAAAAATCATGTCAATAGAAGCGATGAAGTAGAATGAGGGTTTTGAAGAAAAACTACCTACTTTATGTGGTGAATTTAAAAGGGCCACAACTCAGTCAATATGGCCCGGAATCCTTATTATTGATTTTTTTTGGAAAAGGAATGACCATTGAACATCTTCATAATTGTTATAAATCTCTATATAGGCACTCTGGAACTTAGATTTGTGTTGCAACTGTCCAATCATCACAAATATTTCTGAAAAATAGCTTGTTTTAAATGGGAGATATCTCCCTCATCCACACTCCAATTCAACTGTTCTTTTCTTTTAGAAATTGGGTGATTTTTCAAGAGAAACTCATATCTACAATTATTTTCCCAAAATTCCCCACAAAAAACTATTAAAATTTACCAATGATCCTTCGTCCACGAATTTCAATCAAAAAAGTTTTTGCAACACACCTGATTTCAAATCGGTGATATGTCGCTCATCCGGACTCCAATTCGGCCTATTTATTTTTTTGAATTTGTGTATTTTTATGTAAAAAATCCATATCTACTATTTTATTCCACAAAGTTATCACCAAAGGTTTCATATCTGATCTACAAACTCGTCGCCCCAAAAAAATCCTGCAAAAAAAGGAAAATCACCGCCTTGCCCAAGAAAGTTATCTCATACCACTTGTAGTAGATCTGACCTGAAATATATGGAAATAGAAAATATTCCCAAAAATAACAAGATCGAAATATAGAAATGCTTCTCTTTATTAATCAAAACCTTTGACATAGGGTAACACCATACAACTACTCCTTAAGGAAGGGGAACACTCCACAAGCCATATGCTTACCAATACAAGAATCCTAGACATATCTCAATGGGGACTCTCTAGCCTCCATATACGCTTCATACATACAATACCATGGGTCCCTCAATACCATATATCTAAGAAAATGGCCTTATAACAATATTCCTAAGTATTTGTGGTCCCTTACATGATGCAAGTTAACCACTTTATTCATTAACTATGGGCCTTCACATTATTACATTATTCCCTCGGGTACCTCGCTTTATACACCATAATATCTCCCCTACGTATACTACAAATGGCTCTGGATTTTTTGTTGCAATTTGTCTTGTGGAATGTTTCTCCATAGTATTCATGTGTAGTTAATCCATCTTGACTCAAAAGATGGTAGTTTTGTTATTAGCAAGTTATCTTATTGGGTGTTGGCTCTGTAGTATGTTATGGAAGACTCTCCATCTCCTTTAGAAAATGTTGATGCCAACCTTGCGCTTGACAAGCTTACATATACTTCTTAGTCTCTCTTAGTTCCTATCCAAAAACTGAGGACATGGTTGAAAGGTAGGGAAATGCTTTCTAGATTTCCTTGGAAGCAAAATTACTCAGGCACCATGAAGAAATGTAATAGACACAGGGAATTTTATGTGAAGAAGTGCATTCCCTTTGTGTTTGGGTGTCTTTTTTGGAAATCTCTAGGATAGGAAATGTGGAGCCAGTTTTGGGAGGTGATGATTCTAGTGCCTCTGCTGAAAGGAAAAGAACCCACCACTTAAGGGGGTCTGATGTCATTGGTGAAAATCATTGTCGAGACTCGAGGTTTGATTATTTGGGTGTTTCCTTGTGTAAATATGTTACTCTATGTTACTCTGTAATTTTTATTGTATACTTGTGACCTTTCACAGAGCCTACAGTGGAGATATATTTAGATTAAGATGGAACTCCAACCTTAAAGTTGACAAAGTTTTTGAGCACACTAATATTGGCATAAATTTTTGTCTCAAAAAATCTATGTGAGGGTTTTGTTCCATAATGTAGCATTTGTTAATACAAAACCCTTGCTCATTGTTTAAAAAACAATAATGGTATATCCTATCATAGGGGATGTTTTTATGCTCAACATTTATATATTTTTTATAAAAATTATTTACATGTATTTTTTCATTTGTTTATTATCTTAAAATAAGATTATATACTATCAGTTTCACTTATCCAACCCTTTGCCTCACAAGTCCCAATACTTATTTTCAAGTTGCAATATGGTTGTGACATGAGGGTCTATTGCTAAGAAATTATGGGGGAGAGTGTGAACCCCTCCCACGTGGTTAGTAATTTAATGCAGTGGTGAAATATATTCGAAATTTCTAGATGATTGTTTGGAAATCATATAACTGTTTGGGTGAGAATGTTCAACTATAGTTGGGAGAATTGGAAGAGTAATGGGAATGGTTAAGATGTGATGAAGGATGGAAACCCTCTCCTTAATAGTGATGCAATGTGACAGAGGTATATTTAATTTTTATGTTATCTTGCATCAATTTATAGTCACCTAGTGAATTTTATAGTAAATGCATTTTCTCATGGTGAGAGTGATTCTCAATAGGTTTAATGAAGAAAAGGTTGTCAAACACTCATTTAAGGTTATCCTATTATAGGTGGGTTTGTTTCCCTTCACTCATTTGAAAGGATGCTTCATGGTAGTGACCATATTAGAGAGATTTCAAGGTACTTTTGTTGTTGTGCCTACAAGTTCATAGTGTAGGATTGTATGGGGTGCAGGGAAGGGTGGAGGTTGGAAGAAGCATATATATCCATGGCTAGAATATGAGAAAGTTCACCACTGTCTACACTATTGCTTATTCTTTAGCAAAAAGATAATATTATAGTCAATTTTTGGTGGAAGTATACAGATGGGTGAACCAAATGGAAATGAAGGCAAAGGAAAAGTGGCAATCCTTAACAAAGGACCAAATTCTCGATGAGGTAAAGGGCTAGGTGTTTGGTCCAATATATTCCAAGAAAAGGGATATGAAATAATTTAGGATTGTTGAGACTTATTAGATGATGGAAAAAAGTGGATTGAGATTTGTCAAAATATTACGCAACTGAAGAAGACACTGGACATGCACCTAAATATTTGAAGAAAGTTTGAAGTGATCTTTAAGGGGCTAACTAACATTGGGTTTTAAGTAAGAGCAAAAAGAAACAAACCTTAAGACCAGATATTGGTTGAGAAATTAGGTGGAATATATTCCAATCTCATCATTCTCCGGGAGGAGGATCAAATGCACACCTACATTTTGGACAAGTTGGACCTACAAAAGATGATAGGAAGTAGTTCAAGAACAAGTTATCTATACTCTTTATTATTTCTTTGATCCATATTGGATCATTGTTTTTCTTTTCATCTAGATGCTTTTACGGTGGAAAAATTAGAGAAATCAATTTGAATAATTGGTGTCAAAACCTTCTAGAGCTAGTTTGATGAACTAAACGATATTTTTTGTGGGCAAAAAATTGTCACCTAGGTATAAACACCCTACCACTATTCTACACTTAAATAGATTTTCAATGGTGCTAAAATTGTATCAATTACAATTTGGACATAAAAGCTATGTCTCTCATAATTTGACCTATAATGATTGACTACCACAATTTGTGATACAGACTTATGCAGGAACACAACAAAATATAGATATAAACATAAACATAGAGATGCAACATAAATAAATGTTTGTTACATTAATATCAAAGATCTCAAAGATGCTTAGAAGAATAATGGAAATAAACCAGCACCGACAATGGTAGCTTATCTACAAGAAGATATGTGGCGGCTACATGCCTATGAACTATGCTACAATTTGGTTCTGTAGCCTTTTTATCATTGATAAACAATGGGAAACCATAAACATCTAAAAACTTAACCCTAGGAGATGAAGCACTAAAATCTTTTGGGCCCCACTATGGTTAGTTGCAATGTGAACTTCTAGGCTTATAACTTTGGCATATGATCTCTAGTTGACTATCATAATAACTTGTTTCGAAGATATCCTGGAGGAAGTTGAAATGAAACAAACAAATCAGTTTGGCAATTTTTCAATCTCTCTATTTTCCCAACAATCATATTTTGTGCCCTCAAAACGACTCGCAAAATTTATGACCCAAATATCTACTAAATATAGTAAGGTGTACTATAATCAAGGAAACTAAAATGTACAATCAAGAAACTGAAAATAAACAGTGGGGGTCCAAGTGGATTAGGGAGGTGGCAACCAATACAGACTCGGATCAATTTCGAGGAATGTCACATCATCCTCCAGTACTTATAAAGAAGGAGTTATATATGTGGGAGCTCCAAATAAGACACTTGAATGGTTAACTTGTAACTCTTATTGAGGGTTCGATGGTTCAAACTTAACCCCTACTTGGTCAATGGAATGTGTTATTATTGGGAAACTAGGAGGAAAATAGTTTTGATTCTATTCTAGTGCATTTTGTCACACAGTAGAGGATACTAGAAGAGACTAAATAGGGAGAGGGTAGAATAGAGAGCTTTTGTGTTTTATAGCATCACATGGGCCATTGACCTCACTACTCTATATTTGCATCATTGTCATTTACAGAAACTGAGAGAAAAGTAACCTCAACTTCCAACCATTCTCTTCCCCAAAAGGGTTACCCAAGACATATCTTGGTGTTATTGTGTCTTTGTAAGTGTGTTTTTATTTGGTTTTTATTTTTCACAATTCTATGTATTTCTATTTGTTTAAAATTAAAAAAAGTTGTCTGTTATTTGTTTTATGTTTCGGAAGTGTTTTTGTATTACTTGGAATCACAATCTTGAGTTGCTAACTCTCCGCAATCTTGGGGTTTTTCATGGTAACTCCATATATGTAGTCAAAACCTGATTGTAAATAACAAAAAATAACATTGGGGCCAAAAATTTCACCAGATTTAACTAAAAAACTCTAAATCAAAACATATTTAAATAATGTGTTTTAAAATATTTGAATATTTTTAAAATTAATAGAATAATACCATATTTATATTTATAATATTGATGAGCAAACGCAAAATGCATTGATATATGTTTTAATATATTTATTTATTTTAAAAATAAATTAAATAAAATGTAAATAAATCGTTATTAATGATTTTTAAATTTAATGTGTTATATTTAAAAAAATATTAAATATTTAGAATGGGTCTATTTAATAAAAAGATAAATATTGATAGCAGGTTATTACATGGTAACCCAAATATTAAAGATATTATAGTTATCAAAATAAATATTTCATATTACAATTATAAAATATTAAGTATTTTAAATGAACAAATAAAATTATTTTATTATTATTGTTATTGAAATTTTGTGTTGTGCATTATAATATTTATTTAATTATATTGTACGTGTTTTTATGATAAGTTTTGGGATTCACCAAATTATAGGGGCTTGATTTTTTCTTCTTCCATCTAATAATTTTTTTACCATGTGGCAAAAAATAAAACACAAAATGCAAAACCCTGAGCTATAGATACACACATTATGATAGTTATATCTTGAATGCATAAGCATAACTGCACTGTTTGTTTGTAAATTTTAGGTCATGACTTTGAACATAGCGATCTCCATGACTATAAGCTCATGAATTTGTTCATAGTAGTCTCGATAGTGGTTATAATTTTATAATTTTAGTCATAGTGGTCTATTGGTTAAAATTTAAAGCACAATGGTCTTGGTCATTGTGATTTCACTCATAGTCACTGACAAAAAAATGTTCCAAAACTCAGTGTTAGTAATTGGTGGGATATCTGTTACATGATAAATCTATGAAATGCATTTTTTTGGGATATGCAGATGAAGATTTTGGTTATCATCTATGTCATCCAGTCAAACATAAAATTATTAGAAGCAGGGATGTTATATTTAATGAGTCAGAAATGTTCAAGAGGACTATAGGTGAGTTGGAGGTCAAGAAGGTTATTGACAGGTTTAAAGAGCGGTAGGAAAACATACCACCAATACAAGAAAATGAACAGAAAATTCAGGAGCATGAAGAACAACAAGTGGTATTGGAGCCAACGGTCTCGAGTTCGAAACACACCTAGCTCGCGTTGAGGGGGGAGATTTCTGCACTCCCCGTTAATGGCGGTGTTGATCAATCACTCCCGTGTGTTTCGTGGCATGTGCTTAAATCTAGTGATGTGTTTGTTTACTAACCCCTACAGGTTTTGGTGTAACAGCAATTATGACTCCAACAAGTGGTATCGGAGCTAGGGTTGAATATCCACTATGCTAGCCAAGGTCCAGGCCTGTTAAGTAATGCAAAGTGATTTCTTTCTCCAGTGATTATTTTGTCTATTCCGATGTTTCTGATTGAGTAATATTGTTGTTTCTCCATTTGTATGTATCTGAGTATAAATCTATCGTGCATTATGTATGCTCCAACTTAGTGCCATCCCCTTGCTCTGGCAGCGTTCATTAAAACGTTCATTGTTACCCCTGGAGCTATTGAAGGATCTGTCCAGGAAATTGTTGAGAGACATTGGAACTAAAAGACAGTTGCTGCAAGAAAAACAAGGTCATGGTTCTATGTTGAAACATGTTGCTGGAGTTTGAAACGTAGGGATCTGTGGAGTTTGGAGTTGAAACGTAGTGTTCATAAGCTTTTTTTACATCAAACTTGCACGTATACATCAAGTTTTTTCCCAAACCAACATATGTATGTGTGAAATGTGAAAAGGTTAAAACCTTGTATCTATTTTTTATATTTATTATGAAAATATAATTATATGTTGGAATTTTGAAAAGTATATTTTAAAAGGAGCAAGATTTTGAACAGGGTATTTTAAAAGGAGGAAGCTCATTATTACTAAATTTTAAAGAGTAATAATTAAAGTTTTATTTGTAAGTGGAGTTTTTGTGTTTTGGGGCATTAATTTGATTGAAAATGGAGACAACAATTACATATATGGAGAAGTTGAGCGGGGCTAATTTTGCCCTCTAGAAATCAAAAGTGGAGGATATACTGATTTTGAAGGATCAATATTTGCTGATTGAGGGCACAATAAAGAAACCCTCATTGATGACCAATGAAGAGTGGAATAAGCTAGATAGAAAGGTGATTGCAACAATCCACCAATATTTAGCAAAGAATGTTTATTTCAATGTGTCCAGAGAAAAGATGGTTGAAGGATTATGGAAGAATCTCCATGATTTATATGAGAAGAAAACAACGTCAAACAAAGTGTTCTTGATGAAGAAGCTTTATAATCTCAAAATGAAAGAGGGTGCTTCAGTTACTGAGCACTTTAATGCATTTAATATTATTACTAATCAAGTTGCCTTTGTTAAAATCATTTTAGATGATGAAATTAGAGCTATTTTGCTAATGTGTTCTGTGCCAGGTAGCAGGGAAAATTTAATTGTAGCTATGAGCACTTCAGCAACTACAGGGACCTTGAAGTTTGATGATGTCAGCAGTAGTTTAATGAATGAGGAGTTGCAACGCAAGTCAATTTCGGAAAACCAGGGAGGAGAGGCTCTAGCTCTAGCTGATCGTGGTACGATAATAGATCGAGGCTGACAAGGGCGATCAAGATCGAGAGGCTGATCAAAATCAAGGAGAGGCAAAATCATCTGCTTTCATTGTGGCAAACCTAGGCACATGAAGAAAGAATGTTGATTCTGGAAGAAAGGACACGAGGATCAGAGACTGTCTAGGTCAAATCACAAGTCATCCAACACAAATGAAGGTGAGACTACTATTGTAGCCACAGATTGTGATGTGTTGTTTACTGTTTCAGTAGAGGATGCATGTGTATATACATCTAGCGGTAGCTTTGATTTGATCCTTGAATCTGGGGCATCTCACCATGTAACCGCACGCAAAGATAGCTTTGTTTCATATAATCTTGGTTATTATGGTAGAGTGGATTTGGGGAATAATCATTTTTGTAGCATTGTTGGAGTGGGAGATGTCCAGATCAAGATGAAAGATGGACAAGATATATTCTTGAAATAGGTCAGGCATGTACCAGAAATATGCATGAGTTTAATCTCTATGGGATGACTCGATGATGAAGGCTGTTCGACAAGCTTTGGAAAAGGAGGCTGGAAAATTAGCAAAGGTGCATTGGTCATGGCCAAAGAACCCAAGACAGGAACATTATACACATTAAAGACACTGATAGGAAAATCAGATTTGGTTGTTGTCACAAAAGAAGGAAATTCATCATATCTGTGGCATAAGCATTTAGGTCACATGAGCAAGAAGGGCTTAAAAATCCTTGTTGGTAAAAATTTATTGCCACGTTTCAAATCTTAACATCTTGATCTTTGTGAGCATTGTATATATGGTAGAAAAGGAAGGATTTCATTCCTTAGAGTGGGCCATGACAGAAAGAAAAATGTGTTAGAATTGGTACACTCAGATGTGTTTGGGTCTGTTAACATCAAATCATTAGGAGGAGCATCATATTTTGTAACATTTATAGATGATGCATCTAGGAAGGTTTGGACATATCCTATGAAAAGTAAAAGTGAAGTGTTTGGAATATTTCAAAAATTTCATGTTGTTGTTGAAAGAGAGACTAACAAATTGCTCAAGTGTTTAGAAACTGATAATGGTGGAGAATATTGCTTAAATTCATTTAAGGAATATTGTAACAGGGTTGGCATAAAGCATGAGAAGATTGTGCCTAGTACTCCTCAACAGAATTGTGTCGCAGAAAGGATGAATCACACCATTATGGAAAAGGTGCGAAGTATGTTTTCCAATTTTGGTTTGGAGAAGAATTTTTGGGGTAAAGCAGTCAGGACCGCTTGCTACCTCATAAATAGATCTCCAACTATAGCCTTTGATGGTGGTATCGCTGAAGAAGTTTGGACTGAAAAGAATTTGAATTATTCTCACTTAAAAATCTTTGGATCTGGATCATTTGTACATATTTCTAAAGAAAATAGAACTAAGCTAGATGATAAATCCATGAAATGCATTTTTTTGGGATATGCGGATGAAGATTTTGGTTATCGTTTATGGGATCAAGTCAAACATAAAATTATTAGAAGCAGGCATGTTCTATTTAATGAGTCAGGAATGTTCAAGGGGACTGTAGGTGAGTTGGAGGTCAAGAATGTTATTGAGAGGTTTGAAGAGCAGTAGGAAAACATACCACCAATAAAAGAAAATGAACATCAAATTCAGCTGCATGAAGAGCAACAAGTGGTATCAGAGCCAAAGGTCTCGAGTTCGAAACACATGTGGCTCGCCTTGAGGGGGGAGATTGTTGTGGTCCCAGTTAATGGCAGCGTTGATCCAACGCTCCTATGTGTTTTGTGGCATGTGCTTAAATTTAGCGATTTAACTCTAAAAATCATCAAAATGGGAAAAAATTGGGAAATTTTGTTGCAGGTATAAACTTGAATCCCAAAAAAGGTAATGAAAAACTGGCCATATAAAGAGTGAGAGAAATGGGGAGAAATACTGATTGTTGCATCATTAGCGATAACCGACTTTCCCTCGCTGAATCTGTGTTCTATGCTTCCTCTACCAGGTCATAAGTACTTGTTAAACTTCCAGTCTACAATTTTCTTATGGGTTTAAATTCCGCAAGGTTATTTAAAGGATTTTTTAGATCAAAATGTGGGGCTATCTAGTAATGCGTTGAAGCCCTTAGTAAACCGGTTATTCCTAGAATTTGTAGAATATATAATTCTTACAATAAGAAAGTCCTGCTCTGACAATAAGGATTTGAAAGCGTCGATTTGCATGGTATCCATGTTAATTCAGTTTCTGATGTAATATCCCATTTAAACACCCGTAGGAAATAGAAGAAAGCATTAAGAACCAAAACTATTCATTTTGTTGCTTCTTAATATATAAGGAAGAAATTGTGTAAACCTAACTTGCAGCGTGCATCTAATGCTTGAAATAAGCCTCGCTGTAAATGATAATCTCTAGTCATCGTTGATTATTGTTTTTTCGAATCATAATTTACTTTAATTCATCATACTCAAGATCTTGTTTTGCTAAGAAACGTCCTTGGAAATTTGACCTTAGATTGCATCTTGTTTCTAAATTGTTTTTTTATATCATAGGATTGGAAAAATCTCAATCTATTGATTATTCTTTTTGACATAAATGATAAATTATTGATCTTAGATTGAATATCGAGAGGCTTAATACATTTTTGTAATTCTCACTGACATGCTTCTTGATGGATGGAATACAAGAATTCATCCAGAGGAAATAATGGATTGCTAAAACAGGCATAATCAGTCTACTTCCATATTCTGGGGAATGGCTAAAAACTGTAATAATCTTCAGCAATTCAAGGATCTCCTTGAACTAGCATTTAATCAAATTAAGCAAACTATTCCTATAAAATAAAATGTTAGTTTGACAACGAATTAGTAATTTTGGTTAAATGTAATGAATTAGTCTGACAATTTTATACCGACATATTAGTTATATAACGATGGTTCATGATATAAAATAATCACAATGCCCATGAAATGTAATGTGTGGAGAATCATTGTTGAATAACAAAATCCAATCCATTCAGTTCCAATTCATTCAATTTCTTATCTTGGTTATTCAGTTGAGCTTTCTTGTTTCTTCTTTTTCTTCATTATTTCATTTATTGTTTCAATAAATGGTATCAGAGCCGTGAGTCCAAAACCTGGGCGTGTGGCTGTATCAGCGTGAGAGCAGTGACACCAAAACCCTGTGTCAAGGAGACGTGAGGCTATGGTGAAGCATGAGAGGTTGTGCATGAGAGGCTATTTCCCGAAGAGACTGTTGTGTAAGTCAAACTGTTCCGTCATTCCAGAACAGAGTGGAATCGTTGCTGAAGGTTGTGTGTTGTGCGTAACCCTGGTATGCAGCCGTCGTTCCAGAAGAATAGAGTGGAATCATTGTTGAAGGCTGCGTGCTGTGCGTAACCCTGATGTGCAGCCCTTGTTCCAGAACTGTTCTCTGTTCTGCATGGACCAGAGGTTGCAGCCAGAGGAATGTGCATTGTGGTGCCTGCATGCTGTCCGTTAAAAACCAGGCAAAGTCTGCGTGCCAGAGCTGTCAATGCGTGGTGCTGGTCCTACGTTGAATATCTCTACCTCTGTTGTGTGAAAGAGGGGAAAAGCTACTATTGTGCAGTGTATTTTCTCTGTCGATGGAGCGAGATCTATTGTTGTCTTTGCGTGAGGGACACTATTGTTGTGCCGTATATTCTCTGAAGAACAACCGTGAAGATCAGAGTGCTTGAGAACTGGTGGAGAAGACCTCTACGTATTGGAGGAAAGAGGGCGTCATTACCAGAGCAGTTTGCAAGCTGAATCCTGGTATTTTTTGAAAGAATTTTTTGTCTCAGAAATTATTTTTTTCAAAAAGATGTGAAAATAAAAGTTTGTGTAATTTGAAGAAAATTCTAGAAATAAAAAGGGGAGTATTTTATAAATATTGGAGGAAAAGAAAGGGTTCAGGAAGGGTTTCTTTGTTTGTTTTCAAACAAGAAAAACAAAGGGGTTTGCAAGAAAGAAAGGGTTTGTAAATAATAAAAAATTATTATTATTTTTTTTAAAGAAAAATGTAAACCCTAGTTCAGAGGCTGAGATTATTTTTTCTTGAAAAGGAAAACCCCTAGAAGGACTGAAACCCTAGGAAGGAGGAAAAATGGCCAAGATGTCGAATGCAAAATTCAAGGTGGAGAAATTCACAGGAAAAAAGCAATTTTTCTCTTTGGAAATTGAAGGTTAGGGATTTGCTTGTGCAACAAGGGTTGCACAAGGCATTGGATGGGGCAACTAAGAAACCTGCAACCATGACTACTTCAGGCTGGGAGGACTTGGATGCCCGAGCTCTCAGTACCATCCAGTTATGCCTAGCGAATGAAGTTCTCTTCAACATTGTTCAAGAGACTACGGCGTCAGGATTGTGGGAAAAACTTGAAAAACTCTATATGACAAAGTCATTAACCAACATAATTTATTTGAAAAGACAGTTATACAGTCTTCGAATGAAATAAGGTTCAAACGTTGTAGAACATTTGAATGTTTTTAACACACTAATATGTCAATTAATAGATATGGAAGTTAAAATACAGGAAGAAGATAAAGCAATAACTTTCCTGTTTTCTCTGCCTGAATCATGGGATCACTTCGTAACTTCAATCAGCTTGAGCACTGCTGATTCTTTGAAGTTTGAATCAGTCGTGGGAGCTCTCCTGTATGAAGAAGTACGAAGGAAATCCATCACTGAAACAACTGCATCAGAATCCATGGTAGCTAGAGGACGCTCAAAGGAAAGATGAGAAAAACCAAGGGGGACTTCCAGATCGAAATCGAAGGGAAAGAAGTGTAAGGAAAAATGTTGGAACTGCAATAAAGTTGGATGCTTGAAGAAGGACTGTTGGAAATGAAAGGAATCCGAAAACCTGAAGAACGAAGCGAATCAGGTCGATTCAGGTATGATAGATGAAGTTTTATCTGCTAAAGAATTGTGTATGATAGATGAAACTTCACCTGAATGTAATATCTCTCAGGGTTTAGATAGCTGGTTGTTAGACTCTGGTGCTTCGCATCACATGTGCCGACATAGAAATTGGTTTATCTCATATAAAAATGTAAACGGTAGTTCTGTATTTATGGGTAACAATATGTCATGTCAAACTGTTGGGATGGGAGATATCAGAATTAAGATGTATGATAACACATCTACAACATTAACTGGTGTTAGACATGTACCTGATTTGAAGAAAAATTTGATTTCTTTGGGAGTTTTGGATTCAGATGGTTATAAGTTTACAGGTCAGGATGGCGTCTTGAAAGTCTTTAAAGGAGCTGTTAGCCTCTTTCATAAAACAATAATAAATCCAAAGATAATTTATTATCATAGGTTATAAAATTGAAATAAAATAATTATTAATTTAAGAAATTAAATTAATAATTATTATTCTAGAATGATTAATTAATTAATGGAGACAATTAGAATTAGTATATTGTTGTAACAAGATATGACTCTCCAAATGTGTCGTATCTTAGGCTCTATTTTAGGAGATTAGTTAGCTAGTTGGTTTGAATAGCATTTAATGTAAATGGACACTTGTTATTTAATAAGTGATCCATAATTAGAGGTAGTTAGGACATGGAGCTTATAAATAGCTCATTGCAAGAGTGTTTGTTTAGTTTGGGTGTAAGCTCTTGCAAATCAATTATGTAATTATTTTTCTGATTTATAAAATTATGTGTCTGAGGACACTTCTGTTTTTATTGTGGTATCAGAGCATCTAAGATCTGAACCTGTGTTGTGAGGAGGTGGTGCATCTGAATGTTAATCAAAGCTTAGGATCAGAGGCCTGTTGTGCTGTGTTGTGATAAAATTCCTAGAACTGAGATAAGCTTGCGTTCAAGAGCTGTTTGCTCTGCGTTCTGGACAGCGTATTCTCCACTTTTTAACTGGAACTGGAAGTATTAAATTTGATTAAATTATTTTGTTACAGTTGCAGAGTAGGGTGGGAAGCATCATTATCTGTTAACCACGCGAGATCTCGTCTGGAATTATGGCTGCCCTCTCTGTGAAATTTTCTGGGTAACTGACTGCTCTGTTATGTTCTGTTCGATGTATTCTTTTCTTTGCTTCCGATGTTTTTATGTTGCTGTTGGTGCTGGGAGATTGTAATTCGCGCGGGTTGGATTTTCTCGACTCACGAGTTTCAAACCGACGACCTGTCACCTCCCCTCACACCTATACTTAGCGCTCGCCGCCCACGCCCTTCACATTTGGTTTCTTTTTAACTGTCTGTTTCTGCAGTGCTGCCATATATTCATGCGCTAGTCGAAGTCTGGAATTTGAGCTAGGAAAAGTTGCACTATTCCAAATACAATCATGTATGGGTTGTTGGAGGGATGACATGGATATTGCTTCCCTTTGGTATGGAAACAATCGGAGCGATTGATTGCCGCCATGCTGGTATCTATACAACGTTGGTGCATTGAAGGAGCCACTATGTAAGATATGCCAACAACAAGACAAGTCGAGTTATACTACTGCTCCAAGCCAGTCCAAAAAGTAAGTGCAATGTTGAACAAAACTCTGCTTTTTATGATCCTGAAGTTACATTTGGCAGTTTAATAGGTTCAAAAAATTTGTTATGTCATTGTAATGAGAATATCTATCGAAGAATTGAGTAGTGTAGTGTCAAATACATTCCTTCAACAACATGGTCAAGAATGGGTCACCACAATGTTGGTAGATTGCAACAAATAATTATACTAAGTAGAAGACCACTGTCTGTGGAAGCAGCCAGTGTGCAGGAGCAGAGCCCATGCTCGAGAATCCGGTGTGCTTTTGAGATGATCTATACACAGTAATATTTTTTTGTGGAGATCAGAGGTCGAATTGATCTTCCACAAGGTTTCCTCAGCAATCAACAATTCTTCACCGATCCACTGTAGAGGAATGACCGGGGTCCAATCACAACCATCAGGCACCAAAACTAGCAATATTCGAGGTCAGGGGCTGTGATACTCTGGTGTATAAAAATTGTTGAAGCAGTCAGATATCTCCCATTCGATATCGATCCCATAGTATATGCCTCAGAACTATACGCTACTATCATTGAATTGATGATCAAAGGTTAAGCATTGGAGTGAGATAGAGTAGTAGAACCCGATGATGGAACCAACACCATGTTGACAGTCTCATGGGAAGATCCCTTGATAGTCTAAAGAGATGTCGGGGAAGCCTTTCATTGACAACAATAAATATTTTTATTAAGAAGCTCTGCCATAGGTTTTGAAACCAGATTGGTTTATGTCACGTAATTAACCAGTTTTCAATTGATTGGTTTATCGATGTAAGGATAATTGAGGTGTCAAGTGTGATTGGACAAACTGTTTCAATTTTTTCAAAGAAATGATTATCAAGGAGCCATCAATGAAAATAAGTGCATAAAGCTGACTCTTGCAAATAATTCCCTTAAATATCCTTGTCGTGTTAAAGAAAATTGACAGATCTGCACGGAAGAAAAGCATTGATCCTGGGAATGAGTGCACGGAGACAACATTTTTTTGTATGGTGTTCGATAAGGTGAATTTGGAGAAGCTTGAAGTGATTTTATGGAGTGATAAGGTGAATTTTGTTTTGTAATATTTTGGCGTGATGAGTGTTTTGTAATTTTGGAGATATAAGTGTCTTATTTTTGTATTTGGAGTAATAAGTAGAATTCTTTGAGAGAAATTCTTATAATCCAAAGTAATATTTTACTTTGAGAGAGAGATCTTGAGAGTGAGTGAGTCCAGGTAATCTTTTGAAGACTTTTTTTCTTTCAAAAAGTTCTAAGATTCTGATTCCATGAAGATGTTGTGAAGCTGGGCAATTATGTACTCCAAAGTTTAATAAAGCTATCATTTTTTTGTGGTGGTTGTGTCCTAGATCCGCCCGAAATTGAATAAGGGGATCTTAGGTACACGAAGAGTGTGTTGATGATGGTGCATGCTTCATGTTTTTTTCTTATGATTTGTGTCTAGTTTTGACACATAAATGATCTCATTTAATGCACACATAAAATGCAATGCCAGCAAGCACAAATCCTGTAACAAAATGGATGCAAGGAAGGATAATTAAGCTCAACACATGCATTTGCGTCACTACAACAAATAATCAAAGTTTTCAACATCGACATTCTACCTCAACAAACAAATTCACTGAAATACAATCAAGTTCATGAATCTACAAATTCCAGCATTTCAAAGCAAAGTCTACATCAACATTCTTGTAAACAAATTTAAGAACTTGGTAATCAAACTCAAATTACATTGAATTGTAAGGGTGCATTCTTGGTTGAAACCGGCACCCATATTTTCATTTGATCAGAAGTCAAGTGCGTCAATTCTCTTCCACTTCGTCAGATTCAGACAAGTGAATTCTTTGTTTTATGTGAATCATTGTAAGCTTTTTTGTGTGCATTTTCGACAGTATTCGACACCCTTCCTTTAAAGCAAAATCAACTGAATGCAAGA
This sequence comes from Pinus taeda, assembly GCA_000404065.3. NCBI lineage: Eukaryota > Viridiplantae > Streptophyta > Pinopsida > Pinales > Pinaceae > Pinus > Pinus taeda. The sequence goes on from APFE030123749.1 coordinate 85,735, forward strand.
ATTTTAACTCTAAAGAAAATAAGAAACAAATTTACATCTCCTGCAAGCGAGCGTGATTATTCATTCAACCAAATTGCATTAATTCAGTGCAAAAATCAAGACATCAAGCGAGCCAGAGTGAAGTTTATTGCAGTAATCATCAAACAAGTAAAATCAATCAAGTAAGTTGACATCGCCATCAAGCGAGCATGGCTATTCCTTCAAGTGAATGTGAATTCATCAAGTAAGTCAAGTGAGCGCTTAAACAAACGCGATCGTCATCAAGCGAGCGTGAATTCCAGAGTTTAAGCGAGAAAATTTTACAACTCTAGCAAGTGCAATCAACAACAAATCAAGCGAGCGTGCCGTTCAAGTCACATTCAAGCGAGCTTGTCCTTCAAGTGAAATAGTTCAAAGTACGACATCTCCTACAAGAGAGCCTGATTTCAAGTAAGCAAGTTCAGATGGCCCAACATATTCAGTTGTTAAACATTCTTCAAAGTTTGATCATCTCCAGTGATGAAGATGTGGTGCACGTCAGCAAAGAAACTCTTGCTGATCTTTCACGGCATCTACAACAAACACATGAAACCATTGAATTTCTTCAACTAGAGTCGCAACTACAACGGGATGAGCTGCAACACAAGACTGCTTCTTCCAAGTCATTCAACCATATAGATGAAGATAAAGATGTTGATTCCAAATCACTCATCCAAACAACTTCAAGTGTCGAAGTTGTTCATCAACAAATTCAAATTTCTTCCAAACCCATCATCAAGCCCTGGGAAGAAATTCAAAATAACAAGAATGGACGAGGCTTAGGATATGTCACTGATGACACCAACTTACATATCCCAGATTATTCCAAGCCAATTAAGTTCGTGAGTGCAAGATTTCTTGAACCACTCAACTTACTAGGTTCTGAAAGAGTTGTCGACAAACAGAAATGCACGCAACCTGAAGTTGATGTCGAACCGAAATGTTCTCATTGTCAAAGAACAGGCCATATGGAAGATCAGTGTTTTGATCTCCATCCTTGTTGCCATTGTGGTAAGCCCAATCATTCCTCAGAAAAATGTCACAACCAACAAAAATCAGCCAGATGGAAGATACATTATGAATGGATCGACCCTTGGGAATGGTCATCCATAGTCAAAAGATTGTCTCAGTTCTACAACCGACTACAATCACACATAGTGCAGCTAGTAGTGAACCAATGCTGTTACTCTCCTGCAGTTGAACAAGGGAGTACAACAGTGAAACTCTCCTACACTTGTGGTTATGAAGGTAGAAAAGGTCAGAAATATTTATAGGTTAAAAGGAAGTACTCAGATCAGTGAAGCAGTGGTTGCGTCAGAAAAGGAAGAAGCAGGCACTCGTCTATGCCATCAGCGATTGGGTCATATGAGCGAGAAAGGTGTTCAAATATTGATGAAACGTAAATCTCTTCCTGGTCTGAAATCCTTAAATTTAGATTTCTGTAAACATTGTGTGTATGGAAAATAGTGTAAACAAAGATTTAAAGTTGGAAATCATAATAGTAAAGATGTTTTAGACTATATTCATTATGATTTGTGGGGGCCTTCCCCTTTTATGTCATATGGAGGTGCAATGTATTTTTTAACGTTTATCGATGATTACTCCCGGAAAGTTTGGTTCTATATGCTAAAAAAGAAAGCTGATGTATTAAATGTCTTTAAACAATTTAAAGTAATGGTAGAGAAAAGAACAGGCAAATCTATTAAATGCTTAAGAACTGACAATGGTGGTGAGTTCACTTCAGATGAATTTGAACAATACTATAAGGATGAGGGAATTGTTAGACACAAAACTGCTGTTTATATTCCTCAGCAAAATTGTGTTACTGAGCGTATGAATCAAACTCTTACGGAAAGAGCCAGAAGCATGACCATCAATGCTAACTTACAAAAGGAGTTGTGGGAAGAAGCAATATCTACTGCTTGTTATTTAGTTAAGAGATCACCTTCAGTCACAATTGATTGTAAAATTCCTGAAGAAGTTTGGACAGGTCAGTCTTGTGACTATTCACATTTGAGGATATTTTGCTGCGATGCTTATTCTCTCATTCCGAAAAATCAGCGTTCAAAATTAGATCCAAAGTTGAAATGTTATGTCTTTGTTGGGTATGACTATGCAATGAAAGGATATAGGTCGTGGGATCCTACATTGTGGAAAATAGTCATTAGTAGAGATGTAACATTTGATGAATCCTCTCTTTTAAAATCAACTGTTGAAAGAATTGAACAGGAACAGGTATCACCAAATCAACGAGTTCAGTTGGAGGCTAGACTTTTCGGTGACAGTCGGAAGGAAGGAGAAACCTCTGGAGAAAAAGGTGTTGAAGACACAAAGGAAGCCCTTGAAGCTTCTGAACCAGTGCAAGTTTCTGAACCAATTCAGCAACCAGTTGCTCTAAGAAGGTCTACAAGGGAAAGGAAAATTCCAAAAAGGTATGAAGATTTTGCTTCATCTTTTGCTTTGATTACTGAATATGGGGAACCTTCTTGTTGTCAAGAAGCAGTAGATGATACAGATAGCGAAAAATGGAAAGTGGCTATGGAAGAAGAAATGGACTCCTTAGCCAAGAACAATACTTGGGATCTTGTAGAGCTTCCTGAAGGGAGAAGTGTTCTCGGATGCAAATGGGTCTTCAAGCTAAAACAGAAAGTTGATGGAAGTATCGAAAGGTATAGGGCGAGACTGGTAGCAAAAGGGTATTCTCAGGTTGAAGGTATAGACTTTCATGAGACTTTTTCTCCAGTTGTAAAACTTGTTTCTGTTCGTACTATGTTGGCACTAACTGCGTTGTTTAATCTTGAGTTAGAACAGTTAGATGTTAAAACAACTTTTCTACATGGTGATTTGAACGAAGAGATATATATGGAACAACGAGAAGGTTTTGTACGAGGTCACAGCAGAAGATTAGTTTGCAAGCTCAGGAAATCATTGTATGGTCTGAGGCAGTCTCCCAGACAATGGTACAAGAAGTTTGATTCCTTCATGGTGAGCTAGAACTTTGTAAGAAGTGAGTATGATCATTGTGTATACTTCAAAAGTTTCAATGGCATATTCATTATCTTAGCTTTGTATGTTGACGATATGCTTATTGCAAGCAAAAGCATGGAAGAGATCAACAGGTTAAAGGTTCAACTCTCTAGGACGTTTGATATGAAGGATCTTGGAGCAGCAAAACATATCTTGGTCATGGAGATACATAGAGACAGGAAAAATGGTAAGCTTTGGTTATCACAGCAGAAGTATGTGGAGAAGGTACTTGAAAAGTTCTCTATGAACAATGTGAAACCTGTTAATATTCCACTAGCTTCCCATTTTAAGCTTTCTTCGGTTTTAAGTCCTAGAGATGATGAAGAAAAGCAGTATATGTCTCATGTACCATATGCAAATGCGGTAGGAAACTTAATGTATGCGATGGTATCTACAAGACCTGACATTTCACATGCAGTTGGAGTTGTCAGCAGGTTCATGGCAAATCTAGGTAAAGAACATTGGCAAGCAGTGAAATGGGTGCTTCGATATCTAAGAGGCACAAGTGACCATTGCATCGTCTTTAATGGTAGTGAAGGATCAGTCTGCGGATATGTAGATGCTGACTATGCAGGTGATTTGGACAAAAGAATATCTACTACAAGTTATGTCTTTACTTTTGCAGGTGGAGCAATTAGTTGGATGTCAAAGCTTCAAGAAACAGTTGTGTTGTCCACTACCGAAGCCGAATATATATCTGCTTCAGATGCCAGTAAATAAGCAATCTGGTTAAAGGGTCTGCTCGATGAAATTGGAAGAACGCTGGAGAAAGTGAATGTACTTTGTGACAGTCAAAGTGTTATTCACTTGGCTACAAACCCTGCCTATCACAGCAGAACCAAGCACATTGATGTAAGGTATCATTTTCTAAGACATGTGATCGATGGCGGAAAAGTAGCTCTTCAAAAGGTCCATACACGAGAAAATTGTGCAGACATATTCACAAAGCTAGTTACAGTAGAGAAGCTACGGTGGTGTTTAGCTTCTTGGCTTGTAGAAAAGATGATGAATGGGCATGGGCAAGGGATTAGGAAAATTGTTGTGAAGGTGGAGTTTGTTAGTTTGACAACGAACTAGTAATTTTGGGTAAAATGTAATTAGTCAGTTTTATACCGAAATGTCAGTTATGTAACGGAGGTCGATGATATAAAACTAGTGAATGCCCATGAAATGTAATTGAGGAGAATCATTGTTGAATAATAAATTCCAATCCCTTTCCCTGTGGATGTTTCCTTGACACCTTGTCGAGGTTTTACCACGTAAATCCTGAGTATCTATTTGTGTGTGTGAATTCGGTTTCTTTTCTTGGTCAATGTATAATCGATTGTGTTTAGTTTCTTTTCTTAATTATTTCCCATATTGATACAACAAAAATGATCTGTTGCACGAGTAGTCACAAAGCTTGACACTCGAGTTCAAATCCTGTGACAGAGTGTGTGGATCAAGTGGCGTGGGATGTGAGCATTGAATAAGCTCGAACTCATGACCTCAACGAAAGTATGGCATGATATTATTGCAAGAAGGCTGAGATATACCACCAGAGAGATTGATTGTTATCAGTGAAGGTCATTATTGGACGCAGTTTTGCTTTGGTTTCTGAGATTAGTTAGATCTGTGAGAATTTTTGCATGTCATTGTTGTGATAATCCAAAGTGTGATTGTTGTGTACAAAGTTTGACAACAATTTTTATTTGTGTTCCAATTGCACCTAGTGTTATTTATTTGATTGCTGTGGATCAAAGGTGTGCCTAAAGTGCAAATCTGTTTATTGAAGAGCAAGAACTAGGAGTACAGAGATCTGATAAAATTTTTAGCCCACGAAGGAGTTAAATTGATGTATGTATGTGGGATTCAGACTTGTTGGGATTTTGAAACTTATATGTTCTTTGTTTATGTTGCTTTTTGGTGGTGTCAACGGTAAAAAATAAGTCGTCGTTCCATGAAATTCATTTATATGATTGGATGTAACGTGATATGATATAGATGATATCTGATCTCTATTACGACTTGGGGTTTTGAAGCTAAAAGTTGTGTTGAAGCTGTCAGTGATCAGGTTGTGGGACATTGTATTGTGCCTGGGATCTTCGAGCTCTAAGTACGGTTGCATTATGGGGCAACAACCAGCCTCTAAAGAATAATTATTTAATTCTCCTGTAGTTCCCGAGGGTTTTCTCTTGCTTATTATAGATTTGGCCGGGTGAATTTGCATAGGCACCGTGGTAGGAAGGTCCCTTCATATTTTGAACAAACGCAATATAAATTTTTAATCTGGGTGTTGCAGAAAGAATTGTGCAAGTTGTGCATACAGTTGATTGTCATGTTGAAGGTATGCATGGATGTCAACAGTAAAGCTAAGAAGTCGTTGTAAAACAATGTAAATATGTTATTAATCACCGTGTTGAAAAATTTGTGATGTGCATAGTGACAAAGAGCTCATGTTTGAGCATTTTTTTACTGTGCCATCATGTTGTAGTAAGTTTTGTATACTAAGGTGTGCGTGTGGAGAATAAAGTTGTGCATGAGGATGATTGTTGCATGAAGGAAAAAATAAGGAGGGTCGAGTTGACATTTATAGGATCTGATCATATCAACGGTGGGAAAGAGTGCGATCAGAGTCTTTTTCATGGTAAAATATAAAAGTTTAGATCTATTGTGTGTTTACCGAGGAGAGCTTCTCAATGATACGTAGTCCTTGTGAGATGGAGGAGTCACTGCCAATTAGAACTGAGGGTATCAGTGTAAAGAAATGTTGTTGAGTAGTTAATGGACAAAATTGTAGTGGTTGTGTCCAGTGGAAATTCAATCCATGTACGATGTTGAACACTTTCCGTTGAGGATTGAAAGAGATTTTGACTATTTAAATTGAAAAAAGGGGGACAATTAAAGCAGTTGAGGCATGGAATGATTTTATTTAAGGAATTGAAAAAGAAATACAGGAGTGAGCACAACAGTGATGGGTCAATAAAGGAGAATTAAACAATTTTAGAGAGAACTAAAGAAATTGAGGCAAAAGAATCAAAGGGCAGAAGGTGAATCCTTAGTAGTAGATCTACAACTAGGTGCAGGGATTGCAGAGAAAAAAGTTATGGATGACTCAACAACGAATGATGAATTGAATAAAGAGGAATTTGCAATAAAATTTGATAATGGGTATTTGTGTTATGAAAATAAGTTGCAAGTTATCTTTGAAAAGAATTTGATTGATAAATTGTCATTTTCTTTAGACAACCAAGAGCTTAATGCTCTACCCATCATGGTAGAAGCAACAAAAAATCATAATGACAATCTTATCACAATAGCAGAGACAAAAGAACATGAAGACAAATCCATAGAAACAATCAAGGGAACAAGCAAGTTTGAAAATGTTGAAATTGATTATGATGTCTAGATAAAGTTTATTGAAGAATGGTTTGGGAAACCTTTTGAACAAATTGATGAAAGTCTCAAAGCAGCGGCCGAATTAGTGAAGGCTCTTGAAAATGAGCAAAATGGTGAATCAATAAATAATCTAGATGACATGGAAATGGAAACAGTGGTGGATATATTTGAAGATGTTCATGGTATTTTGATGCATTGGAACCCAGAGAAAATAAGATATTATTATGAACTGATGAGGCAACAATCAAGTAAACAAGAAACTATTGATGATGAAAATGTACTTGTTGAAAAAAGAGTTGAAATGGACTGACATCATCCTAGTTGCAATAAGAAATAGTATCCAGAGTTCATAACCTGGAGTAGGAAGAAGACTAATCAGGCTAAAAGCGTCAAAGTTTGGAGCAACAAGTCCAAGAAAAAATTTATGTTGAAGCAAAGAAAGTCAAAATGAAATATTTGAGTCATATTTGTAAGCCTAGGTGAGGCTTAGACCAGCATGCATTGTTATGTATTGTAGAAAATCCATTTCTCCATTAACAGGGGATGTTAGAATAGTGTAGAAATGGAAATGTGATACATTTGTTGGGTTATCTTCTTAGTTTTCAAAAAATGTTCTAGATCTATGTGAGTTACGAGGTGTAGTTCTAGAAGTCATTGTTTTCCAGTGTGTTGATGGTGCTCGACCCGCCAACATACAGGGGATCTCCCCAGTATGAACTCCCAACTAGACCTCACACCATTTAGTGTAGGAGTCTCATCTGGTACAATGGCCTGGTTTCCATTATCTTAGAGATTTTCATTAGCTCTTGTTGTTCAGCACATGAGAGTGTTATGCGTGTATCTTCAAAAAGAGAGGTGAGTATGCCTGTTGAGTGCGTAATGCAACTTTGTGTATGGGTTCTCTTGCTATAAGGGAGAGGGTAAAAGTGAGCCTCTAGATGAGAGGTAGTAGTACCACCCAGGGAGAGACACACACAAAAAACAACAAGGGTCTGTTTAGCATCCATCGGAGTAGTCCACAACGGATGTGACCAAAGTAAAAGGGAAAACACGTACATCATCTAGTGGAGTAATCCACACAAGGGTGATGGTCGTTATAGCCAAGAAAAACAAGAATGGTATGTCTAATGTCATGCTGAGTGGTCCACATGGACGAGACAATAGTGATAAATAATACAACACATCTTCAACAATGTAAGTACTAAAACAACCGAAGTAGTTCAACTATCTTAGTACAGGTTAAGAAAAAATGCATCACAAACATTTAAAAAATAGTTTTAAAAATAGATACAAAACATGTGTGAAAACGTGTTGGCTTGGCTTGTGAATTAAGCAAAAGTTCCTGGACACATATGTACATGAACATCACTAGCCCCAATAGTGGGACATTGGAGTCGCTCCTCACTCCTCAAAGAATATACTACAAACTCTCAAGGCTATGTGGGAGGAGCAAAGGTGAAAAGTGCTTTGCTCGTACAATGAGGGGGTATATATAGCCAAGGGTGGTGCTTGACCCTTGTGAATCTTGGAATTCCCTCATGACCGTTCAAATTCCTATGACTTTTCAACTTACATGACTCTTCAATTTCATATGTGCCTCCGTTGGAATTTCACTTTACATTACATTTGATTACAAAAAGTATGGCCCATAGTAGTGATGTGGCCAAGACAACTCATGACACAACTTGACATGACACTACTGACATGCACTGGTTGACTGTGGTGTCCATGTCAAGATGATATGATGTTGAGTGATCGATGTGCTCTCGGTGTGTTGTGTCTTCACCTCTGCATGGCAAAGTGTTGCGGGGCCTCCAATGGTCTTGGTCTTTGCTTGATGGCTCAGTGCATGTATCCCTTTCACTTGATGCTCGATGTGCTTTGTCTATCCGTTCAGATGTGAGCAAGTCTCCTAGCATGTACTCCTTCTTCATTTCGTTCATCATCGCGCCTTGTTCTTTCAATGCGTTGATTTGGGGTAGCATCGAATGTGCTATAGCCACGAAATTTGGTGGAGAGGTTGGGGCGCATGAGATCTCCAATACCCAGAAAGGGTTTGGGCATATTCTAAACAGATCAGGAGATATTAAAATAATTAATATTTTTAATGGAGGCCCTAAGTCTAAACTTAGGGAAAATGAAATATTAATGTGTATTAATATGAATATGTGTTAGAGTGGTCCAAAATACATGGATCAAGCCATATCTAATATTAGCCGTTGATTGGGGACTTAATCTCAGCTGTTGATATGTCAACAGGAAAATTATAAGAGGAGGCTTGAGGGTCACTTGGAGAAGACACCAGAGTGATCAACCATTCTATTCTCTAGAGTGGGGTTTGCTAAAAGAGATAGAATTAGCAATCAGAAGAGCAGGTAAGGGGCATTGAATATAGAGAAACAGAGAAGGCAAAGAGTGTTCCGGGAGAGTAGCGTAGTAGCCAAGGAGAGTGATGGAGAGCCTCAAGGGCTCACACTGGGCCACACAGAGGCAACCAAGTGATGCACATAGCACCATAGAGGCCCAGAAAGATGACGAAGGGCCTCCTGGGGCTGCCGCAGACCAAGAAAGGTTGACACATGACCAATGAGAGATAGAGAGGGGCTAACGCAGTCTAGATTGGGTAGACGCTGGGCTTGCAAAGTAGTTTGTGTTGAAGAGTTGCTAGAAGGATTTTCCGAGGTTTCAGCGGGGAGATTTCTCTCAAACTGTGAAAACCCAGATTGTACTCTGAGATTGCTTAATAAGAAAACCCTCATATAGTTGCACCAGTTTTCTCGCATTGAATTTTTCCGGGGACATTGGTCCAAAAATAATGGTGTCATTTGGTGTGTTTGTTCTTGTTTCTTTTAGTTGTCGATCTGTAATATGTTGAGCATGCACTGGTGTTTATTTTTGGTATTTACTTTGTAAATAACTTGTTAAAGAAAAAATAACAAGTAGGTATGAATAAATCAAAAAAGGTGCATGAAGGGTTTCTAACTAAGTAAACTTAGAAACTTCAAAATGGTACCAGATCGTGATTGTAGATCACAGGTAGACTAAAAGACATCATCCGAGCAGAGCAATAGCAACAGAAAACAGTTGTCCTGAGGTGACATAAGTTATTTCTAGCAGCACAAAAGCCAAGGAAGTGTGACGCAGAGCCAGCCAGAGCCACGCAGAAGAAGTCGTGAACTGCGCAGAGCCTTAGAGAGGCCAACGTTGCTAACGCAGAGGGCCAGAGAGCTGACGCAAACCCATCCAAGGTGATGCAGAGGCAACGTGAGGCAGAGAGGGGCTGATGCAGTTCATAGAGAGGCAGTTGTTGGGGTCTAGAAGGCTGCAAGAATATTGCAGAATGGAGCTGGTGAGGTACTGTAATCAGAACAGTACCTGACAGAGTAAGTTAGAGGAGTTGTTACCAAGGGTTTCTAGCCTAGGAACCCAGATCAATAGTGCAGTTGCACAAGACGATCACAGTAGGGGGCATCTCGACAAGCGACAGAAGGATTTCCAGGAGGGAAATCAGGACTCAGAGTGAGTCCAAAAGAGAACTTCCAGATGGGAAGTAGAGACATAGAGGAGTCGAATAGAGAAATTCCAAGAGGGAAGTAGAGGAGCGTCATGGCACTACATGGGGTAAGAGACCATGATAGATTGGATAAAGCATCAAACTTTGCAGTCTCGAAGGCCAGAATCTTATCAGTGCTTGACAGGGATCATGTCGAGAACTTTGCCTTGAAGGTTATAGCTATCCCAGTCGACCCCAATGATAATGACATGTGTGAGGAGGCGATGGGAAGGGCCAAGTGCATTATCCTTGATGAGGTCAAGGATCATGTGGTACCACATATAACTGAGAAGGAAATGACAGTTGAGATGTGGGAGGCTCTCAAGACCTGTACCAACATACTTCTGTACAGAGAAGAATGATGCTCGAGAACCAGATGAGGTCGTATCAAATGAAGAAGGGTCAAATGATTGACTCCTTCCTCGGAGGACTAAATGAGATCTGAGATCAGTTAACTGCTATAGGAGCAACACCGGATTAGGAGCTTATGGTGAAGACTGCCCTTAATCTTGTCTCAGAAGAGTGGGAGGTGTTTTTCTAGAGCATCCTGGGCAGAGGGACTCTCCTATCTTGGGACGAGATGTAGGCAGCTCTTCATCAGGAAGAGATCAGACGACAGTCAAAGACAGGTAGTAGCAACAAAGTGATCAAGGTCAAGTAGGAGGAGGAGGATGTGGCCCTAGCATCTGAGAGAAAGCAAGAGAAGCAGAAGAAGCAAGATATCTCCAAGATCAAGTGCTTCCACTGTGGGGAGATGGGTCATTATGCGACCCAGTGCCCAAGGAAGAAGAGTAAGGGAGAGTCTTCTGAGACTAAGGCAGCACCAACACAAGCAGAGAAGGAAGTTTTCACAGACGATTACTGTGCCATGAGTGCACACACGCCACTTGAGCAGAAGTGGGGAGACATCAAGATATAGTTAGGCAGACTACAAGCGATGAGGGGGAGGATCCTCGAGGTACCCAACCTCTTGGATTAGACCTTGCTGTGGGAGCCCCGACAAGGAGTAGCAGGACTGGCTGGGTGGGTAGAGACGGATGTGGATGTAGCAATAGAGAGAGCTACAATGCAGGAGTCTCGAGACAGTGCAGAGCTAGTAGGCTACAGCAGTGCGAGAGGCACAAGAGTGTTGCACCAGTGCAGGAAGGCATAGAGAGGTGTGCAACGGTGCAAAATGCAGGGAGGTGTTGCAGCAGTGTAGAGGTCAAAGAGAGGGAGCACTTGTCAACTGAAGAGGGAGCTTCAACATCAGTGGGTGTTTCTAGCCCAACGAGGAGGTCAGTTGGGAGATCAGTTACTTACTTCTCAGTAAATGAGTTGCAATGCAACAGTGGGCAGCACGATGCAGCATGATGAGAGGAGGTGCAATGTGGATGCAATGCTGGGAGAAAGGACCAACAACAACACGGATGCAGAGGGAGTTGTCATACAGATGCAGCAATGGCAGTGGCAAAAACATGGGCAGCAGTACATGATGCAACAATACAGAGGATGGTGGGCAGGAAGGCCTAACATCAACATAAGTACCGATGTCGGATGATCAGAGTAATATTCAGTGAGGGGTATTGCTAGAGCACAATCCTCGCTATGAAGGAGTGTTGATTTGGGGTAGCGTCGGATATTCTCTAGCCACGAAATTTGGTGGAGAGGTTGTGGCACATGAGATCTCCAATACCCAAAAAGGGTTTCGGCAGATTCTAAATAGATCAGGAGATATTAAAATAATTAATATTTTTAACGGAGTCCCTAAGTCTAAACTTAGGGAAAATAAAATACTAATGTGTGTTAATATGAATGTGTGTTAGAGTGGTCCAAAAGACATGAATCAAGCCAGATCTAATCTTAGCCATTGATTAGGGACTTAATCTCGGCCGTTGAGATGTCAATAGGAAAAGTATAAGAGGAGGCTTGAGGGTCACTTAGAGAAGACACAAGATTGATTAGTCATTCTATTCTCTAGAGCGGGGTTTGCTAAGAGAGATAGAATCAGTGATCGAGAGAGTAGCTGAGGGGAATTGAGTACAAAGAGACAGAGAAGGCAAAGAGTGTGCCAGGAGAGTAGCGCAACAGCTAAGGAGTGTGACATAGAGACAACAAGGGCTCACGTCGGGCCATGCAGAGGCAGCCAAGTGCTGCGCAGAGCACTAGAGAGGCCAGTGTATCTGACGGAGAGGCCCAGAAAGTTTGCAGGGCCTCCTAGGGCTGACGCAGGCCAAGAAAGGCTGACGCAGGGCCAACATGAGAAAGAGAGGAGCTGACACAGTTCCGATTGGGTAGACACTGGGGTCGCAGAGAAATTTTGTGCTCAAGAGCTACCGAAAGGATTTTCCGGGGTTTCATATAGGAGATTTCTCTCAAACTGTGAGGTATAGCTGCTAAGGAAATTCTTTGTTGGATAGGCCAGTTTGGATACCCAAATTGTACTCTGATATTGCTTAATAATGAAACCCTCAGGTAGTTGCACCGGTTTTCCTGTATTAGGTTTTTCCAGGGACATTGGTCTAAAAATAATGGTGTCATGTGGTGTGTTTGTTCTTGTTTCTTTTAGTTGTTGATCTATAATATGTTGAGCATGCACTGGTGTTTATTTTTAGTATTTACTTTGTAAATAACTTGTTAAAGAAAAAAATAACAAGTAGGTACAAATAAATCAGAAAAGGTGCATGAAGGGTTTCTAACTAAGTAAACTTAGAAACTTCAACACAATGTACATGTTCCTGCAATTCACTCATGATGGGACAACATCAAATCCAAAATATCCTAGTCTAGCATGATTCATTGTTTTTAGTTTTGGGTCCAGGTGACCAGGAGGGAGGACATGACATTGAAACTATGAAGAACACAACTCAAGACAGGATGAGGGGTTTTGGAGCTCGGTTTGCACTATCAGGAAAAATTGTGCAGTGATCACTGGGAGGCAGAATCAAGTAGTGATAATTACCAGTTTCGGCTGCGAGGTGAGACCTTGAAAGGAACAACTTTTGCATAGTTTCCAAAGGGAAGATAGAGTGGGGTTGTAGAGGGACTACTAGGAAGTTCTACACGGTTTCTAGGGGGGAGACAGAGCGAAGATGCTAGGCATTTCTGCATAATTTCTGAAGGGAAGACAAAACATGCCTGCAGAGGCACTGTTGGTCAGTTCTACACAGTTCCTTGGAGGAAGACAAGGCAGAGTGCAGGGGAACTGCTACGCAGTTTTCAAGAGGAAGATAAGAAAGGCCATAGGGAGACCAATTGGGAATTCTACTCATTTCCCTGAGGCAGTGTAGAGCAAGCCAACAGAGGGCCTGTCGAAGATATTTCATAGCAAGGTAGCAGAGGCCTTGTTGATCATTTCTGCGCAGTTTCTGAATGTAGTGCAGGGCAAGAAATAAGGGGATCAACTGGGAATGTCTGCATAGTTTTTGAGAGCAGTGCAGCCCTATGTCTCAATGCAGTGCAGGTTTCTGATAGTCAAGAGGGAGGTTTGATAATTGATCTTGTGAGAAGCACAGATTGGATCGGGCTTGGAGACAGCTTATGTGCAGTTGTGGGAGACAGACAACCTGCTCACTTCCAGGATTGTGCAATGTAGCTACCCTAGAGGAAATCCTCAAGCACTGCGTAGTTATGGGCAACAGAGCAGGGTCACTAAGAGATGAGTCTGCTTAGTCCAACTCAGTCAAGGTCCGGTTGAAGGGGTTTGTCTGGTCGACAAATTTTTAGGAAAAATGGCTAAGTACGAGAGCAAGTGAACTTGTGTAGACGTGGCATTGTGATCAGACGCTTAGCATGACTCGACGATAGGACACCACAAACCAATAAGACAAACATGTGCTCAGTGAGACTATCTTAAGGTTAAGAGTGATAAGTGTGACACTTCAGATGGACCTTTAAAAAAACGTGACGACACTTATGCGATAGTTCTTACAACTGTGTGTGAGTATGATTGATGTTCACAGAGTGGAGACAACTCATGCACATAAAGACCAACCTTCAAAATCTGAAACAAGATCGCAAGCATGACAAAGCAATCAACATGCCGAAAGATGACCACTGGTTGGACAAGAAAAAAGGTATAAAGACTCTACAAGAGCTCATGGAATGAGCTCGAGTGTTTGCAACCATTAATGGAAAAACCAAGGAAGGCTCTAAAATTTGGATGCAGGCCAAAATTTTGGAGGGTGTTGCAACCGCTACAACACTTAGTGACACACTAGTTGAATACCAACTTCTTTGTTTTAGTTTATTTTTAGCACAGGGCCTTGGCCTTTCAAGGAGTATTGATTCCTTGTGCATGTCACTTCGACTTCCCCACTTACCCCATGGACAAACATGGTTCACCTTGTACCAAATCAGTCGAACATAGCAAAAGATTCATCTAGATCACAATGTTTCAAAATCAGGAAGGGTAGTTTGGCTCGCGAGCTTAATATTTTCAGGGTATAAGTTTTCATCTTTGTTGTTGCTCCACTACGAGTAGGACTGGACAATACCCCGACGGAGTCACACAAGAACACAAGCATTGCTCAACTGCCAGTGGGCCTGGTCAGTACCCCGATGGAGTTGCATGATTCACCTCTCTACACATGAAGCCTTTCTCTTCTTTCGCCTTTGTATTTTTTGAAATAGGACTATTTATAGGCACTTATTTATTTTTGGGGCAGAAGAGGGATCCCAACTTATTGAGAGCAGGAGAGGTTGTTCCTTTAGAGAAGAATCTAAGACCTCTTATTTAGGTTTGCTCATTTATATTTTCCCCTTCTCTATTTCTACTAGTTGGATAAGCTAGAACACACATAGCAGAAAACTGAGTACAGGCATGGGGTTTCCCAGTTTGGACACAGGTTCATGGTTTGACTAGATATTCCCTTACAGACGGGTCTTATTTTCAGTCAAGACTTCTTCAACCAAAAGTTACAACCAAGCACAAAGAAGACAAATATAGGACTAGCCAAGTGTTGCAGTTTCACAAGGCTCCTAAACTTTTCAGCCACATACTTATTCAAAAGCTAGAACACAATGCAGGATAACAATTATTTACAAACAAAAGTTGAATAGAAAAACAAAGAAAAGAAAAATAAAAACAATAGAACAAACAATGAACATAATATGTACATAGTGTGGGGCGCGACCCTAGATCATTGAAAATAAAATTTTAAATCTTGGCCATTGACAGGAAAGTTGTCAATCCTCCCGTCAAGTGATTGAAGATGGTATGTGTGTTGTCCAAGCTTTCCGTGAGCCATGAAAGGAACAATCCACAGGGACTAGAACTTCGTGTGTTTGCCTTTGTCCTCGTGGGGTTTGTCCCACTTCAAGACTAATTCACCCACAATGAAGTTGGTGTTCCCTGTAGAATTTATGTCGAGCCATCTCTTGATACGGTTTTTCCTATAACTTGTGTAGTGTGTCCATCCTACGTTGAACTAATAGACACGACTTGCCTTGGGATTCCTGGGACAATTGGAGAGCAGGAAAGTAGATATTCAGTGGGAGTATGGCTTCTTTTCTGTATACCAGGAAGTATGGAGATGCGTTCATAGAGGTTTTGGGTGTGACGCGGTGAGCCCATAGAGAATTCACCAGAGCAGAGTGCCAATTTTATTGTTCAAAGGAAATGGTCTTTTTTATGATATGGATGAGGTTTTTGTTTGTGGATTCGACAAGACCATTTCCCGGTGGGTAGTAGTTAGTTGAATGTTTTAGAAAAATACCATATTGCAATGAAAAATTATAAATCTTCAACGAAGAAAAGTAAGTTTCATTTTCAAAAACAAGTGATACAGGAATGCCAAACCATGAAATGATGTTATGATGTAGGAAGCTGATGACTTCCTCGTCATTCACTTGTTTAAACGAAACTTCTTCTGTCCACTGTGTGAAGTAATCAATGGCAGTTAGGATGTAGCGGTGCTTCTTTGATGAATGTTGGAAAATATCCACAATGATGTCCAAGCCCTACTATTTGAATGGTTCATTCACTTCAATAGGCTACAACAGGGCTGCTAACCTTCATTGTCTTCCAGTGCATCAATGACAAACCAAGGACTTGTGGGCATAAGCGTGTGCATCTTTGAATGATGTGGTCCAATAGAAACCAGCTCTTATGACTTATTATGCATTGTTGTGTTACCCGCAAAGTGACCCCTGGCTGGTCCGTCATGCAGATCACATAACACTATCTCTGAATCCTATGCTTCTAGGCACCTAAGCAAAATGCCATTATGGTTCTTTCTATAAAGCACTCCATGCACCAACTAGTAAGATAAGGCTTTTAGTTGGAGTGCCCTCTTCTGCCACATAGAGAAGTGAGAGGGCATGGTGTCATGCTCAAGTTATTGGCACACTTAGTCATACCAAGAGTTACTGTGTGAAGTGGGGGGTGCTCGCTCTACATTGTACATGTCAATTTCTTGCTCCCAACCAACAAGCTCTTCTTCTTCCTCTTGCGCGTGCACTGCTTACGCTGCCAGTCTGCAGAAACCATGACCCTTGATGGTGTGAACTAGCTTGATGTCTAGATCATATTCTTGTAGTATTGTCATCTAATTCGCACATCTTTTACCTAGCTCATGTTGAACAAGCAACGATCTGACTGTTGGGTGCAACACAAAGACTATGCAATGATTTTTCAATAGGTAGGGTTTGAATCATTTCACTGCCTTGTATACAACGTAAGATTGTTTGTCCATGTCGGGATAGTTGAGCTATGGTATCTGTAAGCTCACACTCATGAAGGAGATGGGACGTTCATTGTTGAGCTCGTCCTTTTGAGTGAGCACTACAATGAGTGACGTGTCGGAAGTGAATGTGTAGAGCAAGAAATCTTTATTAAAATCTGGGTTGTACAATGCAGATGCTTCTATTATTGCCTCCTTAATATGGGCGAACACATCATTTTCCTTCTTTCCCAAGCTATAAACTGCATCCTTCTTGATCATCTCTTGCATGGGCTTGACAATCTACACATAATCTGAGATGAACTTCCAAAGTAAGTTGATCTTCCCAAGAAGGACTGCATGGCTTTCTTGTTTACGAGATGAGGAGTCTACGTGATGGCCTAGACTCGGTCTGGATCTACCTTGATCCCGCTCTTAGTAATGATGTGCCCAAGGAGGTTCCCCTCAAACACTGCAAAGACACTCTTCTTGGGATTCAAGGGATATCTCGTACTTGTAGCATCACTCATAGATCTTCTTGAGATGGTGTAGGTGGTCTGACCATTTTCTGGAAAAAAAAATCGCTACGTCATCAAGGTAGACCACCACGCTTTGTCCAATGAGCCCATGGAAGACGATGTCCATTGCACGCTAAAACGTTGCGCTTGCATTTACCAGCCCAAATGGCATTATTCGATAAGTGAATGTACCCCACTTGGTACACAAATTTATTTCTAGTCTTTCATGCTCTACTACCAGAACCTGGTTATATCTTGAAAAACCATCTAGCGGAGAAAACATTTCTACTCTAAATACTGCCTACAAGATGTGTTCCATGGACGACACAAGGTAATTGTCCTTATCCGAGGCACGGTTGAGGTTACGTAAATCTACGCACATGCGGATCTCCCATGACTTATTTCTCACAGGAACCAAGTTTGAAAACCGTGTAGAATGATGAACTTTGTAAGTGATTCAAGCATTCAATAACGTAGTCAATTCTTTCTTAATGAGGGGCTCAAGCGATGGATGTACTTTCCTGAGCTTCTGTTGAAATGGTTTAGCCCCTTCCTTGATTAGGATGATGTGTTGCATTATTCACATATCATATGTTTTCAAGTCATCGTACATCCACACATCACGATACTGTCTAAACAGGAAGACAAAGGCTTGTCGCTCTTCCGATGTGTAACATGTTCCAAGATTCACGAACTTTAGATCTTTATCTGTTCTCAGATTAATCTGTTCATGCATTAGCATGGAATTGTGGGTTTTAGCATTCCTGGGTCCCTGGAAGCAGTTCTGCAAGTCATATAGCTTCTCGATTGAAACCACATCCTTAGGGATGAGGTTGTCTTTACTTGCATCAGTTGTATCTTGCAAAGACTGCTCGTGCTCATCTTCATCTATCGTTGTGTCTTTGAAGACGTCATTGTTGTCCATGAAGTGTAGTATCTATTCATCATCATCAAAAACACATAAGTTAGTGATGTTGTCAGGGATAGATGGCTTATACAAACTTTCAATAGAAAATTTATCCCTAAGCGGTGTCATCCTAGCAGTTGCATTTACAAGAGCATCTGCAGCTGCATTACACATTATTAGTACATAAACAATATTGAAAACTTGGAAGTTAGAGATAATTATACCTCTTTTTGGTAACTATTAAGATGAGGTGAAACACAATGTATGGTGTTATGTACCTGATGTACCATGATATCTAAATCACCTACCACTTTAAGCACAACAAAGTTGAGTCTGATGACTTTCTGTAAACCCAAAATGAGTGCTTCATATTCGGCAGTATTGTTTGTGCACTCAAACTCCAAGCGGCTTGAGACTAAGTGTTTCCTTTGCCTTGGGTCTATCAAAACACACCCGGCTCCAAAGCCATCTTGTGTCTTGGATCCGTCGAAATACAAGGTCTACATGTCATGTGTACAAGGACCACTTTCCGCGCTAGTACTTCTAACACTATTGTTACAATGTACTATACTGGCTTCATTTCGGTCAATTGGGCAAGGAAGGAGACCCAACTATGTGTCTAGTGGGGTGGGGCTTGGTTGCGCAAGATAACACCCCATCTGCATTTCCAGGAAGTAATTGTCGAACATAAGTTATGCGAAAGCCAACGGTTCATTTTCACCATTCAAGGGAGTAACGTTATGTTTCATGTATCTCTCTGACAACACCCGAATATGTTTGTTTTTCCCTTGTATGGAATCCATAAATGTGATTAGTCCATAGCAAAGTATTCTTGCAGCTTGTTGGACCAGTCTCTGTTGATTAATAAGCCATATGCTTCCGGGATGTACACAATCATAATGTTAATGCACTGATGAACTCGTCCATCAGGCGATAGTCAGATGATCACATCCTAGAGTTCACCAATGGTTGGGACACACTTTCTATCAAGTTGGATGATTTGTGTAGTTGTACTACTCCATTGAGCGTTGATCTTTTTAGCAATAGAGAGTGGCATGAAATTGACCGACATGGCAAAATCAACCATACAGGTATGGACATTGAAGTTGAATATTTCAAATGATAACAAAAATGGTGGGTAAAGCGAGTTCACCTCCTCCATGCGAAGCGCGTTGAGCACAGATGCGAGTGATTCGAGAGACTTGTTGGAAGAGGCAACACTACCTATGGAGGTTTTCCCCAGTGCACACAAAAGAATATCTCGTTGACCCATGAGCTTGGTTAACTCATAAAGGGAGATGTTCGCATGGGTCTTTTTCATGTCTTCAACAATGTTGTAATCCATACTCACCGAGTTGTCCGGGGGTAGACTTGTGTTCATGTTGTCCAGTTGGTTGCTTTTATCTTTGTTTCTCATTGACGTACTTTTAGTTGTAGATGTCTTCCCGGACTTGCCTTATGTTTTGTATGTTGAGATGACCAGTTGATCCATTGTTTTAAGAAGATGTTGTCTTACTTTTTCTCTTGGTATCTCAAAAAAAATGGGGGCCTATTGACTCTGCAAACTATATCAAATGTTCTGCTTTGAGGTCGAATGATCGCTCGGAGGCTCCTTCTCGATGGTTGTCTTCTGGGTAGCATTAGCACATTGATACATGTTGATAACATGCCCAACACTTGGAGCTTCATTAGATGCAATAGCTTCCTCTTCATTTTCACCATCAAGCTCAGCTTGCTCACTGGCCATAAACTAATCAGTCAACTGTGTAGCTAGTGCGCTCATTCCTTGGTTCGTCCTTCGCAAGTCCTCTTTGAATAACGTTTTCCATGGAACTTGCAATAATGATTTGTCGTGATTACATCCATGTTGAACACAAGGTTAGATCTCTACATAGTTTTGGTTGGGTGACTGTTGCTTCTCGAAGTTGAGTTCTTCTTCTGCGCAAATCTGGGAGGCCTACTATTCACAGTTGTCTCACTTGTCTGCTACTTGAGTTCGAAAACTTCGGTTTTCAAGGACTTGACGAGACAAGTAAGATTTTCGATTTTGCTTGCTTCCTTTTCCTTTTCCTTTTCCTTTTCCTTACTCACAGTAGCTTAAGACCTCTTCCCCATGTCTTTGGATTCCTTAGCTAGTTCATCATCTACAATGGCTCCAATAGCGCACAGGTCTTTCTCCACATCAATTGCCTCTTGGCAATTTTCCAAAAGTGTTGGTTTCGCAACATGCTTGACGAACTGCACAATGTTGGTCGACAATGCAGATGTATAGTATTCAAATGTAATGGAGTCATGAGGTTTGGTGTCTGCAGTGAACTTGTTCAAGCTACCATTAAACCTCTGATTAATCTTTCACTTTTTTCTTTCTGGTCCATCATGAGACTACCCAAATATTTTAGAAATATGGCGGGGGTTTTGTCTTCAACAAACTTCTCAAGGAAAATTCTCTTGAACAAACCCCAGTTCTGAATGGAGTTGAAAGGAAGGTTGTGGTACCATACAACTGCTTTGCCATCCAAGGTACATGGAAACAATCTACATGCAACACCATCATAACATACCTTGAGTGTCTATGGATGTAGGTAGAACGTGTCTAGATGATCTTCTACCTTCCTATTTTGTCAGGGTAATACTTTGTTAACAACTTCTATGCATGTCTTAGCATCTTGTGAAAGACACATGGGAGTGCCAATGGGCCCTGTGTCATCCATTCCACTTTTTGCATGTTGTCCTCTTCCTCATCCTACTCCTCTTCTTCTGAATCTGACGGTTCAACCTTTGAATTTGTTGGTTCATCTCTGCCTCCACCTCCTTCGTTTCCTTCCCCTCTGTTGCCTCCACTAGAACCCAAGCCCAAGAGTAAGATGTTATCTTCTTCTCCTTCTAGGAAAACTAGATGTTCCTCTTCATTCTCAATTTCTTCTGCCAGCTCTTCAAAAGTGGCAAGGATTACTTCTTCAATATATGAGACTACCACTCCTGTGGGTGTAATCATTTGCTTGCTATGTGAAGAGGAAAGGTTGTTTACTCCTAGAATCAATTCAGAAAATTCAGCAAACTAACAGGTGATGGGACGTACAGCACGGATGTGATGATATGAAATTTCTTGTTCATGTCTGAGAGGTGAAGAGTAACCAACTTTAGAGTTGCACATGGGAGAGAGGGAGTCTATATTATTGCCTTGACCAGATGATGGATAAGTGGGGTTGGTAGGACATTCAACCATAAACTGTTGATGACCCTCCTTCTAGCACCAGAAATATTGACGATGTTGGACCAACCAAAATTCAGGGGATCTCCCTAATATGAAGTCCCAAGTAGACCTCACACCATTTTGTGTAGGAGTCCCATCTGGTATGATGGTCCGGTTTCCATTATCTTAGAGATTTGCCTTAGCTCTTGTTGTTCTGCACATGAGAGTGTTATTCTTGTATCTTCAAAAAGTGAGGTGAGTATGCCTGGTGAGTGCATAACGTAACTTTATGTCTGAGTTCTTTTGTTGTAAGGGAGTGGGTAAAAGTGATCCTCTAGATGGGAGGTAGTAGTACCACCCAGGGAGAGACACATGCGAAAAATAACAAGGGTCTATCTAGCATCCAACGGAGTAGTACATACCAGATGCGATAGTCGTTAAAACCAAAGTAAAATGGAAAACACATACATCATCCAACAGAGTAGTCCACATGGGGGTGACAGTCGTTATAACCAAGAAAGACAAGAATGGTATGTCTAATGTCCTGCGGACTAGTCCACACAAAAGAGACAATAGTGATAAACAATACAACACATCTTCAACAATGTAAGTACTAAAATAACAAAAGTAGTTCAACTATCTTAGTACAGGTTAAGCAAACATGCATCAAAAACGTTTAAAGAATAGTCTTACAAACATATACAAAACATGCGTGAAAACGTGATGGCCTGAGACAGTATTCTGAATTAACAAAAAGTTCCAAGACACATATGTACACCATACATCACTAGCCCCAATAGTGGGACATTGGAGCCATCCCTCGCTCCTTAAAGAACAAACTATAGACTCTCAAGGCTATGTGGGAGGAGCCAAGGTGAAAATTGTTTTGCTCATACAAATGAGGGGGTATATATAGCCAAGGGTGATACTTGACCCTTATGACTCTTGGACTTCCCTCATGGTCATTCAACTTCCTATGAATTTTCAACTGACATGACGTTTCAACTTCATATGTGTGTCTGTTGGAATTTCACTTTACATTACATTTGATTACACCAAGTATGGCTAATGTGGCCGAGACAACTCATGACACAACTTGACATGGCACTGCTGACATGTACTGGTTGACTTTGGTGTCCATGTCAATTTGTACTGGTTGACTGGGAGCTTATCGCCTATAACCTTCTTTAAACATGAAACATGGAAAACTCGGTGCAATCGAGAAGCTGCAGGAAGCTCTAATTTGTATGCCATAGTACCAATCTTTTGCAACACCTTGTA
>APFE030123754.1:4866-22683 GCA_000404065.3 Pinus taeda
CAAATTAATTATAAGTTAATATCTATTCATATATATTATACATATGAAAGAAAAATAAATAAAAATGTAACCTTCTAATTTTAGGATAAATGAAATCTATGAATAATAATTATTACAATATTAATAACAATACAAACATATTAAAATTAAAGGAAAATGTATATTACTTTTGTATGATTATGTTTTTTTTAATAAATTGATCTTACAAATTCCTCTTAATTTCAAGTTATTGAATAATATGTAAACTTATGTTATTATAACGTTTTTAAACAAAATCAATGTGATAGAGATTATACAAACAATTATAATGATTTTCCAAAGTAGGAACAATAACAATTTTTTATTATGTTAATTACAATAATAATTTTATTGAAATATTTAATGATTAAAAAGTAAATATAATTATTGGTCCTATAAATTTGTTTCTATTTAACTTGAAATTATAAAATAATATGCAAATTGTGTTGTGATATTTATCTTAAAAAATCAATAATGATTATTTTCTTACAATATATTTTGCCATTTATTTTATTTTTAATTTATATATTAATATATTATATTATTTTATTTATATAGTAAAAAAAAAACTAAATTACATGTTATTATATTTTTAGTATAAATTTACTATTTTAATTAATAGTATAATTTGTTTTTATTAATAAGTACAAAGGACAAATGCATTAGTTGTTCAATGATAATGACTTTTCCTCAAAAAACCCATTATTATTTATAGTCACGTCAATACAATTTTTTTATTACTTTTATTTTGGTACAACTTTTCAATTGAATTTAACCATAATTATATGGATTGTGGTGCAAAAAGTGAATTGTAAATTCATAAATATTATTTTATTATTTCCTTAAGAGGCCCATTTTAGACCTCAAAATTCCCCTAATGATTCAGCTTGTGCGGTTTCTTCTTTGATTCGCTTAATTAGTAGACATATTGTTGGACTATGGTACATATTCCAATCCTTTCTCGCATGTATTCCCTACCGATGAAACCATCCTGGAAATCATGATGATGGGTGATGCACCATGGGATGAACATCACCATCATTCCTCCTTTCCTGATTCCATTAAGGATAGTCCTATTCCTGATTCCAAAGACTCCAAGGGAAAGCCGACTTTCTATGAAGATTCATCCCTAACTACATTGAACTGACCAAATTATTTAATCACTTGCTGAAAAAATGGATTCCCTTCCATTGGGATGACGCAGATCAAAAATCGTTTGATGCCTTAAAAGATGTATTGGTTTGACATCTCTTCTATATCCTCCTGACTATCAGCATGACTACTTCCTGTATCTTGTTGCTGTAATTTATACTATAGAAATGGTATTGGTCCAAGAAGATGATTTAGGGACTGAACATCCCATTTATTATCTGAGTTAGAATCTTAGATACTAGGATCGAATATTATCATGTAGAAAAGTTAGCTTTGGAGGTTGTTCAAGCCATCCAAATATTTCTCCATTACATATTTCTTTGCAAAACTATGGTCCTTTTAGATTGCAACCCTATGACATACATTTTCTCACATCAATTGCATTGAAATGGATTGTCATCTTACAAGAATTCGACCTAGAGTTCATCAAATCCAAGTCGAAGAAATCCCTGGTTTTCGTAGCACTAATGTGAAATCTCCCTTCCCTTGATTCAGAATCTACATATGAAGATTCTATTCCTGATGATTTGTTGGTTCTGATCTTGTCATCTGACTTGTGGTATGGAGGTTTCCTAATTTATCTCCAGACCCAGAATTTCAGGTCTAATACCTCTCGCTCAGAGAAGCGACGTATTCATTACGAAGCCCGAAATTACATCATTATCGACAAAACCCTTTACCATCGTGGTATTGATACGATCTTACGAAGGTGTCTCACACTTGAGGAGGTTGTGAAAGTCTTAAATGAATGCCACTTGGGGGAATGTGGCAGAAATTTATCTGGTTATGCTACTGCCCAAATTTTTTTTCGTGCTAGTTACTTTTGGCCCGCCATCTTTCGTGACTGCATCCTCAGTGTCTAGAAGTGCCATGCATTCCAGATACATGATTGTAATACCCACGATCTGCCTCTCCATTTTATATCGTTACCGTTGTTGGTCCCTTTACGAAATGGGGTATCGAATTTATAACATGTAACCCTCACTGTGTCAGGGGGCATGGCTATATTATTTTCATTGTTGACTACTTTACTATGTGGGCTGAGGCAATGCCTACATTTAACAACACTGGAGAAACAACTGCATGCTTCTTTTTCAACCGCATCATCGCACGGTTTGGTGTTCCACAAGAAATAGTTACAAATCACATAAAACATTTCTAGAATCATATAATGAATGAACTAATTGTTAAGCTGAGACTTTCCCATGAAAGTTCCACTCCCTACTATCCGCAGGCTTATAGATAGGTTAAGGCCATCAACGAATTTATTAAGATGATGCTTCAATGCATGATATGGGTCCATAAACTTGGTTGGAATTTTCTTATTTACACTACTTTGTGGGCATACCAAACCTCAGTCAGGTTGACTACCAGATTCACACTTTCAGTTCGTGTATGGTCTGGAAGCTATCCTCACAATTGAATGTGAAATTCCATTATTGAAACTAGATATTGAACTCCTTCCTACCACTTCCATAGAGGAGAAATGTCTTTTACATCTAACTCGTTTATGAAACCAAACACAATGCTGCTATAACTAACGAAGACCATAAAAGACGCATCAAGGTGAAATATGACAAAAGTGTCAAGCCTCATGTCTTCCTGGAAGGAGACCTTTTCTTGCTATATGACAAGGAATCTGATAAATTAGGTGCAAGAAAGTTTCAACCCATGTGGCTAGGTCCATATATTTTCAACTGGATCCTTGCAAAAGGGGCCTACGAGTTGGTATATTTTGATGGAATTCCCTTGGCACAGCCTAGAAATGGGTCGTACCTAAAAAAATACTATGGTTGATCTCAAGTGTAGTTTTCACTATGTACATATTGTTTATAGATGTGTTGAGTGTGTTTATAGTATGTATGTTTAGAGTTTTGCACGGTCTCTATTGATTCCCTTTTACGTTTGGTTTGCAGATGTCAGTATCTCTTGAAAATTTTATCGGTTACGCTGATGGTGCCAGTCATAGTATTCGAGACCTATCTTCCATAGCATGGGTTATCTTTGGTCCAAATGGTGAGTTAGTGAGTCTGTAAGGGATTTGTACTGGTCTCTCCACCAACAACATCGTTGAGTATAACATAGTGGTCAAGCTACTGTCTGATGCTATTGCACATGGTATCCTCCATTTAGTCATCATAATTAACTCACAACTCATAGTACTACAACTTGCCGATATATATTCAGTTAGAAGTCCCACCATGTTATGCATGGTTTTAAGAGTATGCCTCCTAGAAAGACATTTTGATTTCATACAATATGAACACATTTTTAGAAATCTAAATACATTGATAGATGCCCTAGCTAATCATGTTTTAGATAGAAATTTGCAATGAATGTAATTAGTTTTCAATTCACATCACATCATATTGAAAATATAATGCAAACCTAAAGACACTAAATATATATAAGTTTTGTTTTACAAAAAATTGTGCCCAAGACACATATGACATCCATGCAAGATAACTACATGCAAGATCTAAGTAGACATAATCAATGATGCTCATGACAGAATGACACTACACAAGCCATCCTGCACAAAAGTCAACCGATACGACTAGGCACTCCTATGGTGTATCATTGAAGTCACAATGGAATTTGGTTAGCTGCGGTATCAGCAATTCCATGTGTCAACCCTTCTATGTGGTGCTCTACCTCTGATGGGACCTCTGCTACATCTGGACCCCGCTCGTCCCATTGTAGCGACCTATGTTGTTTCTACTACCTCCTCCTATTTTCATTCATCTGCAAAACAAAGATATGAAGCACAAATAGGTCAAACTGGTCCCACATCTGCATGAACCATCAATATTTTAGTCTCAGAAGTATAAAAAAACACAAAAAATTGTACAAATTTCAAAACTTAAAAGGTCAAAATTTCTTACTTGAAGCACCCCATTCCTCACCCTCAGGAAGCACAAGCTTAAGGTCATTGCGGAAATCTATGCCTGTGTAAGGATAGTCACTGATTATGATAAACTATCTACGCAACCATCTGAAGAAGGTTGGTGAAAATTTGATCACCGATGGCCCTACATGTCAGTACATGTGATCTATCCACCTCCTCATCCATGACACCCTTAGATCGATATGATCTAGTATTATATGTTAAGGTTGAATTAATGGAAATCATTCTAATGCAAAGGAAACTAAGATCACATTGTATCCAAAGTTCTTTAGTTTTCCTTCTTTTTCCTTAGTCAACTATTTTTTCATATTGACTAGAACTCCCTCGCTCCAGTTGAAGAGTGTCAACTGTAGATGCTCTAATCCATATTGCATAAATGATTTTCTTGCCACATGCAATGTGGAGCTACTTTCCAATCTTGTGATAATGAATAGGATCATTCTCAAAGGTAAATGGGTTACATATTTTATACGGATCTTTCAATCCTTTGTTGGTTGGGCTCGAGGTCTACAATAAGTGGTGATATAAAATTTCATTGTCTCCCCACCACTTATCCCACCTAGGAGAGATATGGGGGGCACCCCTCATGGACAATCCTGTCATAAAGCAGATATCCTCTACCTTTATCTCGAGTATATGTTTCCCAAACCTGAACACTTGTGCTTGAATATACCATGAAAGAAAAATGTATTTCAATAATTCCATTTGTTGCCTCATACTTGGAAGCCAGAAGAATTTTAATAATCCACATTTCGTTAACACCTGGATGGTAGCATGATCATTTGCTGCATTTAAATCCTATTCCTAATGTTCTCTTTCAATCCATATGAAATCCATTTTGTGATGATTAACCCTTGAAAAATCAACAAGAGATTCATTAGGATCATTTTCATGCAAAAAACTTGTCAAAATTTGAGGGAAAATTGATGAACAAGCTTTAAATTTGTGCCCAATGCACCCTAGAAGAGAAAACCAATCATTGTACGTATCCCTACGGTGCATGATTACCTAGGTGCAACGCACTTTTAAACCCTCTAGGCTTGCATTGGTCCTAAGGCGAAATTTTGGAACTTTGCGGCCCTAAAAAACTCAGAAAGTTTGCTTGAAATCACAAAATGGAACCATTGAAAGAAAAAGAAAGGTTTTAGCTCCTACTTGGAAGTGATGGTACTCAAAATCGTACATTGGATTAGCCACAATAAGCTACAAAAGATAAAGGGAAAAAGTACTCAGAACTCTCACTGTTAGAGGTAAATGTGAAATGGTAAAAATGAATAGTTATTTTGAGTATATATGGTCATATTGTTCATTATTTTATTCATATTTAATGTTTTTACCTTGTGGTGATTCATTTTTACCATGAAACAAGTGTGTTTAATCCTTTTTGTGTTGTTCTTGTTGGAAATACTGAGAGGGGGGTGAATCAATATTTCTTTTTATGTTGTTCTTTTTATCACCCAAAACAAATATATATATATATATATATAATATATATATATATATATATATATATATATTATATATATATATATATAGATGGAACAAAAAAATAGATAAATGAAATAAATTCTTTTATTAACATAGACAGTGCAATGAAATAAATACAATATATAGATGGTTGCAATCAGTTGCCAAGCACCAACTTGGACTTTTGTGAGGCTCCAACCTCTAGAGCACCAACTTTGTTCTTCCAAGGCAATAGTTTTGCACTTAGGAGCACCAACTCCCAAGGATTCCAGTCCTTTAAGTTCTAAGGCTCCAACCCCATGGGCTCCAACCCAAACCTGGTATAGACTGTTTTGTTGTAGTTCTCTGCTCCCAAACCTGTTGAGCTTCTGCTTCACTCCTGTTCTCCTGCTTCTCCTACCTCTCCTTCCTCTGCTGCCTCTGTCTGAATTTCAACTTCCTCTCACTGATTATTCGCACACACTTCCTTGTTTTATTCTATTTTTGTATTCCTGTTGCCTCTGACTGTTCATTTCCGCTTCCCACTGACTCTTTAGCTTATTCAACGCTCGCTTCAGCTTCCTCTTCACTGGCTTGTCCTTTGGCTTGCCTCTTCTTCATTGATTTGGCTTTTTAGTTTCCTTTGCATTGGCTTTCCATTTAGCTTCTTGGCTTTTTTCTCGCTATGTGTTAAAAACTGTAATAGAGCCCTGTTTTTTCAATGATAATAGGCATACACAAAGACAACATTGTTTAACGGACATGCCACATTCCAACCGCAATCGCAATCGGCTTTAGTTCAACCTCCTGAACTATCGGGAGCATTCCTTAATGTATTTTTTCCTCCAAACCCCACGCAAGGCAAATATATAAATACACAGGAAATATGAGAAAAATAGGCGAAAACGTTAAAGGGCAGACTTCAAGAATTATTACACCTGCATCTATACTATATTAGGTCCGCAATGTAATCATAATCGACGCTTGTAGGAGGAAAACCCTTTGTGTATCATTGCGATGGGCGAATGCAATACATTATCAACCCATAGCACAATGTTGCAGCAGGTCCGCATATATATGTATCAAAATCAGGGGTTTCCCTTGGCGGAGGTCCGATGCGATATCACTAATCACTATCGGCGATTGCAATGGGCCGGTTAACACTTTATAACTCCTGCTCCCGAAGTGCCAATGAGATATATGTCAACAATCACAAATCGCAAAAGTTCAGGTCTAGACCTTAGCCATATACCGATGCGCGATAATATGTGTTGGACCTGATAAGACTCAACACTCTCGTGCATAAAATTTCAAGTCCACTTTCCCGAATCCGCTAAGTGTTTAGCGTGATTTCTCTGTGTAAAAGGCATTTGGCGATAAACAAATAAATACACAGGGGTGATGCTATATGGGTTCTACGAGCTAGATAACATTAAAACGTTTGCCTCTGATAGTGTATTTACAATACACCCAAGTCTTCCGCCTCCGATAGAGTATTCTTTGGCATTCTTGCTCTGATAGCTTTGTCTGCTTCCTTTGATGGCTCCGATAGATCTGATTCCTTCCTCCATGGCTCTTTCTACTCTTTTCTCTATTTGCTCCTCTGGTGGCTCTATCGTCTCCTCTTGGCTCCTCCGATAGATCTGTTTACTCCTCTGATGGCTCTGTTTGCTCCTTTTGGCTCCTCGAATATTGCAATATTGACGTCAATGACAAACTATGTCAGCAATCTCCCCCTTTGTTATTGATGGCAATATTCTTATTCTCTCCCCCTCTGACATCAATGGAAAAGGAATGCATATAGATTCCCCCTGTCGAACTGCTCCCCCTATAGAACTACTCCCCCTGTCCTGCAACATTTTTATGAATGAACTTAAGTGATGCTAAAGAAATAACCCCCATCTTTTGACGAAGATGTTCAAATGCTTCTCAAGGAAGAGGTTTTGTGAAAATATCAACTATCTGCTCCTTAGTATTGATATATTCCAAGATTATGTTTTGTTCAGCTACTTGTTCACGAAGGAAATGATACTTGATTGGTATATGTTTGGTCTTTGAGTGCATCACTGGATTTTTGCTGAGACTGATAGCACTTGTGTTATCACAATAGATGGTAATTGGTTGATCTGTACCTATGTTGATATCTTTTAGAGCTTCCTTCATCCATAGTATTTGAGTACAATATTCTGCTGCAGCTATATACTTAGCTTCAGCTGTGGATAATGATATGGATGTCTGTTTTTTGTTGAGCCAAGATACTACACAATCTTCTAGGAAGAATGCATCTCCACTAGTACTTTTCCGATCATCTACACTTCCAGCCCAATCAACATCGGTTATGTAGTTACAGTCAGTGTTGAGCTCTTAGGGTACCAAAGACCAAAATCAGGAGTTCCTTTCAAATATCTGAGAATTCTTTTTACAGCTAATAAATGGGATTGTTTAGGAGAATATTGAAATCTTCCCACCATTCCTACTACCTGCATTATGTCGGGTCTTGTAGCAGTTAAGTACAGAAGGGCTCCAATTATTGACCTATAATGAGTTGCATCTGCTAGAGGGGAGTCATCATATTTTCTTAATTTGCAATTTGTGGTCATAGGTGTGCTCATGGGTGCACAGTCTTCCATTCCATATCTTTTAAGCATGTCTTTAAGATATTTGGATTGAGATATAAACAATCCACTCTAGTTTGAGATACTTGTAGTCCAACAAAAGTGAGATAACTCTCCTATCATTGACATCTCGAATTCTCTCGACATGTTTTGAGAAAATTTATGGCTCATTTCATCATTATTGCTAGCAAAAATCAAATCATCAACATAAACAAGTGTGACTAGTAGCTTACCTTCATCCGTCTTTATGTAGAGATTACTTCCTGCCACTCCCTTCTTGAAGCCTTGTTGTTGTGGATACTGATCCAATCTTGCATACCAAGCTCTGGGAGCTTGTTTCAACCCATATAATTCCTTTTTCAACTTACATACTAAGTATTTTCCTTCCGTTAGATCAAACCATTCTAGTTGCTCCATGTAGACTCCTTCCTTGAGTCTCCCATTCAGAAATGCTGATTTTACATCCATTTGATATATTTTGAATCTTTTTGAGCAAGCAAATGCCAAGAACATTCTGATAGCTTCCATACAAGCTACTGGTGCAAATGTCTCTTCAAAGTCAATTCCTTCATTTTGTGAATAGCCTTTGCAGACAAGCCTTGTTGTTTCTGATAACTTTTCCTTCTTCATTCATTTTATTTTTGAATACCCACTTGGTTCCTATTATGTTTTTGTCCTTTGGACGAGGTACCAACTCCCATGTCTCGTTCTTCTCAATTTGGGACATTTCTTCTTCCATGGCTTTTACCCAATGAGGATCCTTACTTGCTTGTGCAAATGTTTCTGGTTCTATCATGGATAGAAGAGAAATAATATTTCTCTTTGGTGTAATTATCATCCTTCTTTGGGTTTTCATCCCTTCATCTTTATTGCCAATAATCTGCTATTCTGGATGATATTTTTGGAGAAACTTCATCTTTGAAGGGGTATGAGGTGGTTCTTTTTCCTCTTCTTCTTCTTCCTGATCTATTTCTTCATCTTTAGGTTCTTCTTCTTCAATGAGAAGATCATCTTCATGTTCTTCAATTTCTTTTTCTGGAAGGTCTTCATTAATCTTTACATCATTTCTTTCCACTATTTTATTTAGTGGAAAATTGTATCACTTGTAGGCTTTACTCCATGTAGAGTATCTAAGGAATATCCCTTGATCAACCCGAGAATCAAACCTTCCTAGTGAGACATCATTGATTTTTATGAAGCAATTGCTTCCAAAGATCTTGAAGAACTTTACTCAAACAGGTCTTCCTCTCCATAATTCATAAGGAGTTTTTCACAGTTTGGTCTTAATTGAGTTCGATTCGAAGTATAGATAGCTGTCTCAGCTGCTTCTCTCCAAAATTTTGGCTGCAAGTCTACTGCTAATAACATTGTTCTTACCATTTCTTGAATTGTCAAGTTTCTTCTTTCAACTACCCCATTTTGCTGGGGTGTTCTGGCAGCAGAGAATTCTCTTTTAATTCCATGTATGTTACAGAACTCATTAAATTCTTTTGATGTGAATTATCCCCCTCTATCTGTTCTGAGGCACTTAATTTTTGAGTCCCTTTCATTTTCTACAAGTGCTTTTAGATTCTTAAAACACTCAAATGTTTCAGATTTATATTTTACAAAATATATCCACATCGTTCTAGTATAGTCATCAACAAATAAAACAAAGTACCTTTCTCCTTGGAGTGCCTGATTTCTAGTTGGTCCACATAAATCAGCATGGATGATCTCCAAGGGCTTTGATGTAGAGAGCTCCTTGATCTTGTGGCTGGTTCTAGTTTGCTTTCCATGTTGACAGGGACCACATACTCCTTGATTTGGTTTGAATAGCCTGGGGATGTCTCATACAACTTTAATATTGTTGATATTGATCAGATTTTTGAAGCTTGTATGTCCAAGTTGCTTGTGCCACAACCAACGTTCACTGTCTGACTCAGGTAGCATTTATTCTCTTGAATCTTATTTAGAATGTAAATGTTGTCTGGTGTTATAACCCCTTTCACCACAAGTTCCCCTGAGGAAGAGTTCCTTATTTCACAGCCTTTGGTGCTAAAGACAACATTATGTCCTTGACCACAGATTTGGCTGACACTCAGAAGGTTGTGTTTGAGCTAGTCTAGTAGCAGAGCAGCTTGAGCTTTTCCTTTTCCATTAACGAGGGTAACAGTTCCTTTTCCTGCAATTTTGCCAGATCCACTTCCAAAGGACACATTTCCTTCCTTTTTGCTCAATGAGATAAACTTCCTTTTGTCCCCTGTCATGTGTGTAGAGTACCCACTATCCACAAACCAATGATTTTCATTATTTTGATCATATAGAGCCAGGCTACATTTATCCATGTTGGGATTCTCACTACTTGCTTTTCTCCTTTTGAGTGGGCAGTTTGGTTCATAGTGTCCATTATTGTAGCATAATGCGAAAATCAGATCAAATTTGGTCAAGGGATCAAATGAATTGAAGGTTATGATTTGTCCCTGCCTTTGGGGCCTTACGGTTTGATTATTTGATCCTTTATCTTTGGTGTTTCACTCTTGTAGCCATGCAATGTCTGGCTTGATGACCAAATTTTTAAAATGAAAGCAATGTCCAAGAAAGATAGTTTAGTACCTATTGTAGTAGCCACTGTTTGAGTCAATTTCCTTCCTTGGAATTACTCCCACTTCATTCTTTGGATTTGAGATGGGCTTTTGATGGAATACCGGTTTGTATTTGTTATAGTATCCATGATTCGTGTTCACATTCTTCTGTGGTGTTATTCTCTCTTCATTCTTTGGATCTGGGATGTGCCTTTGATGACATACTTTTTCTTGTTTTGGGTTGCTAGAAAGTGCATCGGCATAGCTTTTCACATTGTTCTTAGTGCTTGATGATTCTCCTTTAAAACCTATTCTAGACTTGTCATGTTGAGGTTTTTGAATTTTTAGGATAGTCTCAAGTATTTGAGAGCTTCTCCAACCCTTTTTGACTTGCTCCAATTCCTTCCTCAAAGATCCTATTTCGGCTTCACGTTCTTCGCAAGTCTCTTCTTTTTATTTTAGCTTT
Source organism: Pinus taeda (assembly GCA_000404065.3). NCBI lineage: Eukaryota > Viridiplantae > Streptophyta > Pinopsida > Pinales > Pinaceae > Pinus > Pinus taeda. The sequence continues at coordinate 16,036 of APFE030123754.1, forward strand.
GTTTCCAGGATATCTTCTCTTCTTCTTGTTTCCTCATTTTCTACCTTGAGAGAAATGATTTTATTCCTTAATTTCTCATTTTCTTCAATGGCACTTATTAACAGTTCATCTACATTTCCTTCTAGCCCCGAGTCATCTTCATTTGTGAATGCCATGAATAATGTTTCTTGTTTTTCATCATGGTCACTTTCCTCATCTGATTTCCTTTTAATGACTACAAATTCATCCTCATCGGACTCATCTTGCTTAGAGAAGAAGTTCTTCTTATTGGTCCCTTTCATTTTGTATACCCTTCTTTTAGAATTTCCTTCATCATCACTATCATGTTTATGAGGTCATTTTGCAGCATAATGACCTATCTTTCCACATTTGAAATAGATAAGAGGGTACTTACCTTTTAGCTTAGAGCCTCTCCTTAGTTTTCGTACAAATTGAGCCAATTCGAATTCCACATCAGAGTCATCACTATAGTCATTCCTTTCTTTTCCCTTCTTTGATTTTGAAGCCTTGAATGCTACATCTTTGGAGCTTGGGCCACCTTTCCTCATCTCATAGGCAGTGAGGATTCCATGGAGTTCATCCATCTTGAGAGTATCTAGATCCTTTTCTTCTTCTATAGTGCTTATTTTGGAGTCAAATCTATCTGGAAGAGATCTTAATACCTTTTGAACAATGGTACTTTCTTCAATCTTTTCATCCAATCCTTTAAGGGAGTTGACCACTTTAGCTACTCGGAGGAAGTATGATGAAATATCCTCTTCATCTTCCATCTTCAGACTTTCAAATTGCCTTCTATGAGTTTGAAGCTTTACCTTCTTGACTTTTGAGTCTCCATCGTATAAGCCAACTAGCTTATCCCACATTTCTTTGGCATAGTTACAATTCATGACTTTTTTGAACTTGGAATTAGTTATTCCACTAGTGATGGAGTTCAAGGCTTTTGCATTTGCAATGTAGGCTTTCTTCTCATCTTGATCTGTTGGAAGAGTGGGAGGAATTTGGTACTCATTTTGAATGAAATGCCAGAATTTAGGTCCAAGGGACATTAAGTATTAGGTCATTCTCTTTTTCTAGAAACCAAAATTAGTGCCATAGAATAGAGGAAATCTTCCTGATGCTTTGTGATTTCTCATCATGGCTATGAATCCCTCTTCAAGCTGTTAGGCTAATATGAAGAAGCCCGCTCTGATACCAATTGTTTTAAATACTAGGGGGGGTGAATCAGTATTTATTTTTATGTTGTTCTTTTTATCACCAAAACACACACACACACACACACACACACACACACACACACACACACACACATATATGGAACACATACATAAATCGCTGAAATAAATGCTTTTATTAACATAGACAGTGCAATGAAATAAATACAATATATAGCTAGTTGCAATCAGTTGCCAAGCACCAAATTGGACTTTTGTGAGGCTCCAACCTCTAGAGCACCAACTCTATTCTTCCAAGGCAATAGTTCTGCACTTAGGAGCACCAACTCCCAAGGATTCCAGTCCTTTCAATTCTGAGGCTTCAACCCCGTGGACTCCAACCAAAACCTGGTATAGACTCTTTTGCTATAATTCTCCGCTCCCAAACCTGCTAAGCTTCTGCTTCACTCCTGTTCTCCTGCTTATCCTACCTCTCCTGCCTCTACTACCTCTGTCTGAACTTCAGCTTCCTCTCACTGATTATTCGCACACACTTCCTTGTTTTTTCTATTTTTGTATTCCTGTTGCCTCTGAATTTTCATTTCTACTTCCCACTAACTCTTCATCTTCTTCAATGCTCACTTCAGCTTCCTCTTCGCTGGCTTGTCCTTTGGCTTCCCTCTTCCTCATTGCTTTGGATTTTTCGGTTTCCTCTGCGCTAGCTTTCCATTCAGCTTCCTATCTTTTCAGTCACTGTGTGTTAAAAATTGTAACAGAGCCTCATTTTTTCAATGATAATAGGCATACACAAAGACAACATTGTTTAATGGACACGCCACATCCCAATCGCAATTGCAATTGGTTTTAGTTCAACCTTCTAAACTATCGGGAGCATTCCTTAATATATTTTTGCCTCCAAACCCTGCACAAGGTAAATATTCAAATACAAAGGAAATATTAGAAAAATAGGGGAAAATGTTAAAGGGTAGACATCAAGAATTATTACACCCACATCTATATTGTATCGGGTCCGTAGTGTAATTGCAATCGACACTTGTAGGAGGACAACCCTTTGTGTATCATTGTGATGGGTGCATGCGATACATTATTAACCCATAGAACAATGTTGCAGCCGGTCCGCTTATATATGTATCGCAATTGGGGGTTTCCCTTGGCAGAGGTCCGATGCAATATCGCTAATCGCTATCGACGATTGCAATGGGCCACTTAACACTTTATAACTCCCGCTCCTGAAGAGCCGATGCGATATACATCAGTAATCCCAAATCACAAATGTTTAGGTCCAGACCTTAGCCTTATAGTGATATGATAATATGTGTCAGACCTAATAAGACTCAACACTCTCGTGCATAAAATTTCAAGTCCACTTCCCCGAATCCACTAAGTGTTTAGCATGATTTCTCTGTGTAAAAGGCATTCGATGATAAACAAGTAAATACACAAGGGTGATGCTATATGGGTTCTATGGGCCTGGTAGTGTTAAAAAGTCTACCTCCGATAGTGTATTTACAAGACACCCAAGTCTTCCACCTCCAATAGAGTATTCTGTGGCATTCTTGCTCCGATAGCTCTGTCTTCTTCCTCCGATGGCTCCGATAGCTCTGATTTCTTCCTCTAATGGCTCTATCTGCTCTTTGCTCTATTTTCTCCTCTGGTGGCTCAATCTACTCCTCTTGGCTCCTTCGATAGCTCTGTTTTCTCCTCTAATGGCTCTGTTTGCTCCTCTTGGCTCCTCGAATATTGCCATATTAACATCAATGACAATCTATGTCAACAGTTCTAATCAGGTTGACAATAGTTAACAATTTTTTTTTCACTTTACACAGGTGATTTTGATCGAAGAGTATACTTTTATCTATTTTTCAGGCTCTTTAAACCTACAAAAAAGGAATCCCTTGGAGTCCTCTTTCAATGCTTTTTAGACTTCAAAAATATGAAATTATTATCGAGCACTTGTCTTTTTGAACTCGCAAAAGTAAATGAAAGGATGTCTACTCAATATAAGTTTAACCCTTTTCCAGATTGAGATAGACTAACTACAAAAAAAGAAAACCTTAGTCAAACATGGCTAAGAGGTTCTATTGAGTATTGTTTTCTACCTTTTTGGACTTGAGAAACTATCTATGAAAAGGGACATATGGAGTTTTCTTTTCCCCCTCTTTTTCAAACTCTCTAAACATGGAAAAGATGTTGAGTTTTCACCTTCCTTGGACTTGTTAAAACATCAAGCAATGATGGACTTGTCGAACATGATAAGGCCGAGCCACTCCTTCTTAGGGTTTAGATGAACTTATGGATCAAGCATATATTATCCTCCTCAAGCTTGTTAAAAAATAAATTGGTACTGACCAATATGGTTCTGGAAATTAGGAAAAAAAGGTACTCCATTTGTTAATGGCAGTGGGTCGCTCTTAAACACGACAGTCTTCCACTTCATCTCCATGGTTGTTGGTTTGGGAAATCTACTTATCTTTCACTTCATCATACCTTCACAGAGCCTCCATCTTGTTTTTTGGGTCAATGTGGCCAACTCCATTCAGTGTCATTGTTGTGTTCAATTGAAGTCATCTAGTTGATATCTGTTGCAATACTCTTAAGCATTCATTCCATGTTTTCCTTTCCTAATCCAATTCCATATCAACATCATTCTAATTATTCTATCTCAATCATCATACCCATTCTGTGTCGTTGATGGGGGATACATCAAGACCCTCCTGCAACGGATTGCTTCCTCTCGACACACACATTATCTAGGAAGTTTACTTATAAACACTCATCAGTACCTTGGTGCTTGCATACATCAATGGCAAGTGTCCTTGGTCTCGGTGACAATTTTACATCATTGGCCTTTGATCAAAATATTATGTGTGGTGTTCGACATCAACTCATTTATTCACACCATATAGATTGTACTTCAATACCTTGTGAGTCATTAACATCATCGATGGTTTCTCTCGCATATGTTAATGACTTACATCATTGGATGGTAATCAGATGGTGTCTACCATGTTTGCCTTCAGCTCATTGATTCACATGGTTAGACTTTTACATTGGTTGGTCACTATATATGATGGCCATGATAACACTAACAGTCATCCAGTCATGGGGCCACCATCAATCATCAGTGGATGTGCCTTTTGATCATTATACATGTAATGTTAGCTTATGTGCTAAGTATGGGTATGCCTCCCTAAGAAAAAAGAGAAATCATGATGTAAATGTATTATAATAGGAGATGGTCTCGCCAGTTGTTCTTGATCCCAACTTGTCATAAGGTAAAGCACTTAAATCATCAGTCATCATCTCTGACTTTGTGCTTTAGGGGGCACTCTGTTATAGGGTATTTTGTCTCATCTAATCAATCAACCTCATAATGGTATGATTCACATCCTATTCCCCCTTTACATCATTATTGCACAAATCCCTATGCATGACTCTCTCATTCCCCATAGTGTTTTCCCTAAATTGCATCATCTGAGCTAGTTTTAGGATCAACACACCTTGACCTCTTGCTAGACAGTGTTCACCAATAGGTTGCCCCATTTTGGCATGCGTTGATCACCTATAGGTTTCTCTCCTTGCACCTATGTTGGTTCTAGAAAGTCAGGAAAAAGAGAGAGAATCTCAAAGCCTCCCTTTCCAGAAGCTTCCAAGATTTGTTGTAACCATTTGCCTCAGAAAACTTTCAAATCCTATCCTATCATACCTTGGAGTTTCCATCCCTTATCCTTATATATCATCCTCCCATCAAAGGTGGATCTAAAACATTAGATTGGCCCAATTGGATAAGAACTCCCAACTTACCACACTCATTTATATATTTACAGCCTTCAATATGCAAGAGCTTGGCTTTTGGAGAGTGATTCTACCCTTATCTTGTTGTTGTGAGAGTGATTATTTCATGCATTTAGGGTGATTGGAGGTACAGTTTGTGACAAAGGCAGGACAAGTCAACAACTTGGAGGAGCTCTTCTATAAGAATGACACCTATTTATGGTTGTAACTCAGTCCATTTATATCAATACAAAGAATTATTTTGTTTTCCTATATGTGATGTCGTTATTTCATGTATTTCACATGTATTTCAATACCATGTCGGTCTATTGAATGAAGTAGATATATGATGCTACATAGATCTTGTACTTTGTTGCCTTGTGTTGTCTGGTCGTGCACATTCTAATTTTGGCAGCTGGATCAAGGATTGGAGCCTTCAAGCTAAAGAAGGAGCAAAACATATGATAGATTCCAAATAGGTTTCTTCCCATCATCTACTTACTTTATTAAAAACATTGGGTCCTTTGTCATTTTCTTGTTCTAGCTTATACACCAAACCTAGGGGATATATTTATGTCTATAGTCATAAATCCTGCATAACAAAGGTTGTACTAGATGTCACTCTGATCATTGTGTTTATCTCAAAAGGAAAAATGATGCTAGCTATATTATATTTTTATTGTATGTAGATGACATGCTTGTTGTAGGGTCTAATATGCAAGAAATGAATATGCTCAAGGAAAAATTGGCAAATTCATTTGCAACGAAGGATTTGGGTGTTGCAAAACAAATCTTTGGTATGAGAATAATTGGAGACATGAAAAATCGCAAATTAACATTGTCTCAGAGTGAGTACATACAAAAGGTGTTGGAAAGGTTTATTATGCAAAATACAAAACCAATTAGTACACCTTTGGCTAGCCATTTCAAACTAAGTATGGAAATGTGTCCCAAATCTCGGGAAGAGATGGATTATACATCTAAAGTTCTATATACATCAACAATTCTAATCTTAATGTATGCAATGCTATGCCCAAGATCTGATATTTCACATGTACTGGGAGTTGTAATAAGGTACATGAAAAATCTAGGAAAGCAACATTCGATGGAAGTGAAGTGGATTCTCAGGTATTTGAGAGGTACTGAAAATCAAGCATTATTCTTTGTTGGTTCAAACATTGCTTTACAGGGATATGTTGATGCAAATATGGAAGATGATTGATCCGGATTTAAATAGGAACGCAATAGATTACAGAGATAACCATAAATACAAAGATGTGATAACCATGAATAAAGAGATGCAGCGGAAATAACACTTCATTTCATTAATGGAAAATACCGAAATATGCTTACAACCAGAATTGGAAATAAACCAGCTAGGACGATGGTAGCTTATCTCTGAGAAGAGATGTGCGGCTACATGTCTCTGAACTGTTCCGAACTTGTGTTATAATGAGGCTCGAAGGCCTATTTATTATTGAGAAACAATGGAAAACCCTTCACATTCCATAACCGACCCTTAGAAGATGAAACACCAAATTGTGTGCCCCGTTTTGGGTAAATTGGTACATCAATTTCCCGGGGTCGTAACTTTGGCATACGATCTCCGTTTGACGCGTATGATAGCTCGTTAGAAAGATCTATCCGAGAACTACCACTTGGGAAGGGAAACATGGGTTGCCCCCAGATTTCCCAAAAAACG
>APFE030123770.1:4812-17220 GCA_000404065.3 Pinus taeda
GTATCGTCAAGAACACACATTAAATAGGGGTCCCGGATGCCCACCTTCGCTCCCATTGGGTAAAGTGTCTCCATTTTCCCCAACGAATGATGGTCATATTGAATGTGCAACTTGATGGCAAGGCCATTATCCTACTCTAGCACGTTCATGACCGGGATTGTCTTGAAGGCGTAAGCGTAGAGAGTTCTGTAGAGCATCTGGCCTTGCTATACTCTCCCAATCTCCATCTCGGTTAAGGATATAGGGTTCAGTCCTTCTAGCAAAGACAAAGAACCCACACCGCTTTTGCTAATTGAAAGGTCCAGTGAGGACAAGGGTGTTTGAAAATTGCGTGGTCCACTTCTACCAATCGGTATTATGGAGGACGAGGATGTTTAAGTAGTGCCTGCTCCGCTTATCCCAATTGAAAGGTATTTGAAAGGTGTAGGGATCGACTTGAAAGGTGTTTGAAAGGTGCAGGGATCGACCCCAGCAAGCGTAACACAAGCGTAACAGGAAGAGCGAAATGTCAGAATTGAATTGGACAGATATCAGGTTCATATAGTTTACAAATGTCATGTTTAAACGTAAAAGTTTGACGATCGACTCATTCAAAAGAAGGCCTATCAACCTAATTAGTGTATCTTATGATACAAAGCAATGCAAAAATATTTATGGTAAAATGTATATTTTATCTTTAGATCTAATATTATATATTAGATTATGTAAACCATAACATAAACCATATTAATTAATCCACTTTTGAGTTTTTATTGATAACATTCAATAGTTTTACTTTGTTAGCCATTTTATATGTCCCATATGATCTCCTTAGTCATATGTCATATATATAAATGCAATGGTATGTCAGGGTCAATGACATTTGATTTCAGGTTCCAAAGATTTTATTGTGAGTGTTCTATGCAATTTCAAACCAAGATTCAATATTTAATAAGTCATTTGTGTGTTATCTTAATTTTGTTTTTTCCTTTTAATACATATGTGAATTTTTTTAACATAATTATGTTATTACAGGTCAATTTTTTAATTAAAATTTTATTGGTGAAAGGTTAATTTATTATGAGAACATCATTTTTTAAGGGTAAATTTTGAAACATAACGTTTCTTGATGATAAGCATAAAGACCCAAAATGTCAAAAAAAATTGTATGAGGGGTTAAGAGAAATCCAAATTCTAACCTTACTTGTGACTTTGAAAGATTATACTAGAATTAAACATGGTTAATTACACAAAGCTATAAGCTTTCAGACAACTCACAAAACACAAATGTCTTCATTAAATTTTCTAATAAGCTCTCTTGGTGGAAAGAGGAGAAAACTCCATGAAACAACTTAATGTTGCCTTTCCAACGAAGAAGCACATCTTTGTCCAAGTCTCAACTAGCTATGAATAACTCTCGTCCCTTCTTGGAAATACTGTAGGGTTATATATTCTCATAAACAATAGAAAACACATTAAAAATTTACTTTGGTTGATATTACCTTTCAACTCGTGAACATCGTAGAACCTCTCCAAAATATAATGTTTACCAGACAAGGTTGTTTATGAAAAAACTTTAAAATATTACTTGGTCGAGATTATGATGAAAGGAAACTTTGGGGTATACAAATCCCCTTTCATTTACAAATAATCGATCCTGAGGCTTGTGGGTTATGGCCCACAGTACATATAGGAAGCGTTCTTATAGAACTTAAGCCTTAGAACCCGAGACCATACAACATATCGATTTTTCTTTAAAAACCTAGGTCCTCAACACTTTATCGGATTACACAGGATTACACAGGAAACCCCTGTTGCAGCATAAGCCGGATCTGAAAAATATTTAACCCGCATTCATAAAACTCCATCAGGTCCACTCTTAGTCGCTCCAACCCTTTCCGCCGACCTTTCTGATCTATGATATGCTCGATCGCTAAAACCTCCGATCCATCGGCTATCGGTGTATCACCATATCACTTAAGTCGGAGCATTGGGCCATTGGCAATCGACATTCCCACTATCCACTGTCACTTGCCTCTTTGATTTGCGATCATCGATTAGATCTGGATCATCGATCCTAATCTCGATCTGACGGTCCACACTTAATCCCGTGATCACAATCGCACTTTTTCAAAGGCCCGTTCCTTTGTAAAACAATCTGTTGATGCGATATTGTGTTACAGACCCGATAAGGGTATAGGTTCCTGTCTATAAAATTTCGAGTCCAGATTTCACTTTAAATTGATGGATCTCTGTTTTAAAACACAATTCTCTGCCATACTCAGTCTATGCTTGCATAAATTCCATTTACAACAATTTGTTTAGTATTGCATCGCCATCGACCCTTACAGTGATTGATGGCCGATCAACAATGCAACACTAAAACACACAGACTATCTAGGAAATACACAGGCGCATAATTCAACATAAAGCACACACTTTTATAATATACATGGATGATTACAAGCTAAGGCATTTCAGCCTTAGAATAAGATCCCTCTCGACTACATTGTATCTATCCATGTTACACAATTTCTATTATTCGTTCTCTGTCACACTCTCCTTCTATTGAACACGCAGGCTTGTAATACATATAGAGAAATATTGGATCGAATCACTGAAAGGATCCAATCAAATCCTCTCCATGAATCACTCAACTGCCCCTAATTCTTTGTACATGCATACATATGGCAAATTAAAGTACATTAAATAAGTCTTCGAGAGACTTTATTCGTTCCCTCATTTACTCTGTTTTTAACGGAAATGTCCTTGTTTTTCTCCGATGGTCCACGTCCTTCTCCTTGCTTCTCTTTGGATTCCTCCTTTAGTTATGAGTGCGTAGATGCTCCTGCATTAGACTCTTGAGGCACAAACATTTATGACCTCCTGGTCATATGCTTCTCCTTATCCTTAGCAATTCTACCCACATCACTTCTTCAGTGGAACTGCCTTCATGATCTTCTGTGAGTTGCAACCAACCTTTGCAGTAACAATCTTCCTCTGCTACATGATACCTCACCAAGCTTCGACTCTGAGCTTTAGTCTTTCGGCATGCTTATGGTTCTCTCCTCTGGAACCAATTGAGCACTCCTTGCTCTAGGTTGTTGCAAATCTTCTCACCTTCTGCTGCCGTTCGCTACACGACATTAAGACCATAAACTCTCCAACCTCAAAAGTTGTACATCATGCTCCTTCTGCTTGCACTCTTCCTCCTTCTCGTAGGAAAACCTTAACCTTTCCCTACTCTGATACCACTAATGATGAAAGGAAACTTTGGGGGTATACCAAATCTCCTTTCATTTACAAATAATCAATCCTGAGGCCTGTGGGTTATGGCCCATAGTACATATCGGAAGCGTTCTTATAGTGCTTAAGCCTCAGAACCCGGGACCATACAACATATCAGTTTTTCTTTAAAAACTTGGCTCCTCAACACTTTATCGGATTACACAGGATTACACGGGAAATCCCACTTCACAGCATAAGCTGGATCTTAAAAACATTTAATTCATAAAACTCCATCGGGTCCGCTCTTAGTCGCTCCAACCCTTTCCACTAACCTTTCTGATCTCCGATACGCTCGATCGTCAAAACCTTTGATCCATTGGCTACCAGTGTATCACCATATTGCTTAATCGGGCGTCGAGTATTGAGCCATTGGCAATCGACACTCCCACTATCCACTGTCACTTGCCTCTTTGATTTGTGATCAATGATTAGATCTGGATCATCGATCCTAATCTCGATCTGACAGTCCACACTTAATCGCATGATCACGATCATGCTATTTCGAAGGCCTGTTCCTTTGTAAAACAATCCGCCGATGCGATATTGCCTTACGGACCCAATAAGGGTATAGGTTCCCGTCTATAAACTTTCGAGTCTGGATTTCACTTTAAATTGATGGATCTCTGTGTTAAAACACACTTCTCTGCCATACACAATCTACGCTCACATAACATCCATTTACAACAATTTGTTTAATATTGGATCGCCATCGATCCTTACAATGATCGATGGTCGATCAACAATGCAACACTAAAACACACAGACTATCTAGGAAATACACAGGCGCATAATTCAACATAAAGCGCACACTTTTATAATATACACGGACGATTACAAGCTAAGACATTCCAACCTTAGAACAAGCTCCCTCTCAACTACATTGTATCTATCCCTATTACACAATTTCTATTATTCGTTCTCTATCACTCTCTCCTTCTATTGAACATGCAGGCTTGTAATACATATAGAGAAATATTGGATTGGATCACTGAAAGGATCTGATCAAATCCTCTCCATGAATCACTCAACTGTCCCTAATTCTCTCTACATGCATACATATGGCAAATTAAATTACATTAAATAAGTCTTCGAGAGACTTTATCCATTCCCTCATTTACTCTGTTTTTAACAGAAATGTCCCTGTTTTGCTCTGATGGTCCACATCCTTCTCCTTGCTTCTCTTTGGATTCCTCCTTTAGTTATGAGTGCGTGGATGCTCCTGCATCAGATTACCTTTCAACTCGTGAACTTCGTAGAACCTCTCCAAATTATAATGTTTACCAGACACTTTGTTCCAAGGAAATTCTTAGTTGATTGGAATTTGGAGAAAATTCTAAGAAACTACTTGTGAATTAAGTATAAGTTACATGAGTTTCTTGTGAATTAAGTATAAGTTACATGAGCAATGTTGACCAATTAATTAGTTTGAAAGACAACTCATAAGAGTTTTTGGTGGTCATTTTGACAAATTAATCTGCTTGGTGTAGATTTATTTTAAATATGTTAAAATAATATAAAAAATTATTAGTAAAAAATAAATTACAATTTGTGGAATTTTGTGTATGAGAGAAAATACATGTATATATTGACATTTTTAAATTTTAATTTTTTAATTTTTTTTGAAAAAACACATTACAAATTTGTCGACGCGTTTGGACCAGCCAGTGTGTTTCTTTTCACGATACTTTTTTCTTTCTCTCTCTTCTCTCTCTCTCTCCTCTCTCTCTCTCTCTATCTCTTCTCTCTCTCTCTCTCTATAATATATATATATTTATATATATTATATTATATATAATTATTTATTATTTTTTATTTTTTTTTTTTTATTTTATTTATTTTATTATTTTTATTTATTATTATTATTATTTATTTTTATATTTTATTATTTATTATTATTTATTATTTATTATTATTATTTTATTTATTATATTATTATTATTATTATTTATTTATTTATTATTTTTTTTTTTATTTTTATTTTTTTATTTTTTATTTTTATTTTTTTATTTTTTTTCGGGTAAGTAAGAAGATTTAGTATGGGGTGCCCATTTGCTCCTAAAATTTTAAAAAAGGGACATACTCTGCCTAAGTTGGAAAATAGGGGGCAACAAAGTTTATCAAAACAAATGACTAGTTCAAAATAGACTCAATAGACCAACGAATTACAACCTAGACTTACGTCAAGAATATTTGAGAGAGTGGTTGTGTAACAACACTAGAAACATTTGCATTACATAAGCAAAGGACATAAAAAATTGTTGTAGAGGCATTACAAGCGGGTCTACTTTAGCACCATCTTTAGAAAGAGTGATAGGATCGAGCTTGGACATACTAGTACCTTCAACGGGTCTTGTCTGCCAAAAACCTCCAGGAGGTGGAACTTGCAATATGTTGCCATGTTTTTTAATGAGCCACACTAGCAATGTAGAGTTGAATATGTTTTGCTTCTTTAAAAAGTCCATGTGCTTTTTAGACCTTGTTGTTCCTCTTCCCTATTAATGGCCTTAGCTACCATCAATTTTGTATGCCAATACAGTTGTTTGGCCTTTCGTAGCTTGGTGTCCTGAGACCTTGAGGATATGCACGTCCCTGGATCCTACATATAGGCAACCCATTTCCAATCTAGTTTCTCCTAATGCATGCACTAGCAAAGCCCACTAGGTAGTTTTAAGAAAAAAAAAGGAAACTAACTTTTTTTTTTATACTTTTGCTTTATCTCCTTATAGGTTTACTAAAATGTGAAGTGTAGGCACATGTTGGATGCAGAATTAAGCTCTACATCCAAAAAGTACCCACTCTACATACTTATGACTAGATCCACGTAGAAAAAAAATGTGTTGAAAATACATGGAAATATGTATTTAAATATGTTTTTTTTCGATGTGGGTCTACTAAAAAATATGTGGAGTGGGTACTCATTGGATGTGGCACTGAATTCCACATCCAACAGGTGCCCACACTTGACATTTGAATAAACCTATAAGGAGATAAGCCAAAAACACAATTAAAAGAAACAGTTTTCTTATTTTCCCCTAGAGATGACAACATCATCTTCAATCCTATTGGTTCTTTTAAAATTAATTTTATTATACATTTTTTGATTTTGAGGGTCATTTGTTACCTCAAAATTTCCCTAATGATACTTGTAAGTGAGAAGCCAGAGGACAAAAAGGAAATCATACTTGCAAGTGAGAAGTGAGACAACCAAAACTAAATCACACTTGCAAGTGAGTTATCACACTACTAGAATTAAATTACACTTGTGTAGATTAACCAAACTATTGAAGGTAAATCATAGTATTTAAAACAAGAAACCTATGCTACATAAGATAAGAACCCTACACTACACACAACAAGAAGTATCTACAACATGCTTAATTTAATTAATGTGAAAGCTAATTGGCCATCCACATGCTTGTGTTGTTGTATGTTGGCAAACTAATCCATAAGAAATTACAAGTATATAGTGAAATAATGATATTAAGAAGAAAAAAAAAATTTCGGTCACCCGCATGATTGAAGTATGTTGGAAGAGAAATCACCAATATGCACAACTTCAACAACCCCTGGTTAAATTTTCTCGATTATAAACAATTTTAATTTACTTAAAGGCTATGAGAAGGGACACAAATTCCAGTTTGCTTGAGGTGGGAGGGTTCTAGAGGAATTGGAAAAAAATCTAAATACATCAGCCATGGTTGGCTAAGGATATTAACTGAGCTGAATGGATATTAAATACCATTGTAGAGATGAGGACAAACCCAGGTGTTCTTTAGCTACAATAGCAAGAAAGAAGAGGAAAAATAATTAAGGGCGACATGGGTCATGTTGTTCAAGAAGCAGTGGGTTGCATGGAAAATTGGGAAGAGAAGGATAGTTTTGTCTGTTAAGAGACAAGACCATTCAATCATCATGGGATATGAGTATACACTCAGACCATGATCTATATATTCTCTTACTAGTTGGTTTGTGCACAATATAGAATATCAAGGGTAGAGTGTTGTGGAGAGTGCTATGAGAAATATTAAATGAAGAATCCTCGGGAAGATGTTTGTTGGGGAGAAAATATAGAGAGCAAAGGCTTCAATGAAGGTTGAAGAAACCACTGAGAGCTTAGGATTGAAGAATCTATTGCATTGGGGAGAATAACTTAGGTGATTATGAGGTTGATGAATCACCATGAGCTGCCTTAGGGGCTGAAGTATTAGTGTTCGTCTCACTGAAGAACCACCTGGAGAGATGATTCCTTTTGCTTACCAATAGCATATCCATTGAAGAAACTTCATGTAGTGTAGATTCTCTTCTCCTGATAGTGGGTTGGTAATTTTCTATTGTATGGTATCCTGTTAGGGATGCTAATCTTGGTTGTTAGTTTGGAAGACTAAGTGGAGATCTGTGTAGTTGGTGGATGAAGGTGTTGTGATCTTGTAACATCTGTTCAACTAAATACATCATTTGGTTTCCCTTCCAAAAGAAATATGTCTTAAGCATTGTAATTTGGATTAGGGGGACAATTACAAGTAAGTCTTGGTTGTAACTATCTATGGTTTGGTGGAGAGTGATAGTCCTACTCTCAATTGCCCATATTTAACTTTAACTCAAGATAGGTTTTCCTCACATACACTATATGTCATTAAATGTATCTTATATTGTTAAGTTGGCATGTGTTTCTGTATGAAATATGCATGGTCGCTTATTCCTGAGAAAGGAGTTTCTAATATTTGGTGCCTTATTGTTGTGGTTCTTGCGCTAATGTTCTTCAAGAAGGAAGTATATGTTTATACATAAAAACATATGTATGAGTGTTGTATGCACTAGATAAACACAACTATTTTGTTGTGTAGAAAAGATTGGGAGAATGTATAGTCATGTATGATAATTTGATTAAATGTGAGTTCAACGTTTAAGTTGGAAATAATGGAGATTTAGAATTAAAATGGGCTTGTATAGTGAGGTTTGACTCACGTTCACAACACTGGTATACTCATTGGTATAATTAGCATAATGAGGCTCACACAGCTTAATGAAATGAACATGAGAGCACAAGGAATTTTTTATGCCCGTGTTTGTGTGCACATATAACGTATTGAAAAGTGTGTGTGTGTGTGTGTGTGTGTGTGTGTACTATTGTTGAAATGCAAAATGAGGACCCATGTAAACTATGGTTAAATACATGTGATTATACGCATATGTGAACATGGCAGTTTTGGTGTTGTGATGTTCAAGCCTGGGTCTAATGTTATATATAAGATTGGTAAACATCGAATCGATTGGTTAGGGATTAGTCCCAAGGTCTGGGGCCTATAGCCCCATAATATCATTTCTCATAACCAGTCGAAGTCAAAGGCTTAAGCCTTAGGGTTATCATAAACCCCAACGACCATACATCATGGTTGAGAACAAAAGAACGAGCCCCATGGGTGGAAAAAATGTAATGAGTTGGGGCTTTAGTCCCAAGGGTTGGCACCTACATTTCATACAACATTTTCCCATAATTGTGGCAGTTTTCACCATGTAGCATGGGGATTTAACTCAAAGGCTAGATATTTAGTCCATATGACTGAGTATGTAACCATGTGTGGAGGCCATACCAAACAAACGACAACAATCAAGTATGCGCATCGATGGTTGGGAACAAAACGAACCTCCCTCCCTATGACGTCAACAAGGGAGAGGTGGTCCCACCTTAATCTGGATTGTTGGATGGGTTGTGAGGAATGAACTGTCACGATCATGACGGGGGTTCTTCACTTGTGATGTCGATGGAAGAGAGTCAGAGTCCCATCTACCATCGGATGGATGAAATGATAGAGGATCATCATATCATGACCCGAAACTATCCATGCAGAAACTTGTTCATGGGGTAAGCACTATCACTTTTTGGATGTTGATTGGTTGGTGGATTATGGTCTGTTAGATGGTGGGCCCGCAAATCCATATATAAATACATATGTATGTCTAATTACACGCGGTTAGCTCAATTGTTGTTGGAGAGATCTGGCCAGGAGCGCCAACAATACAAAACAAAATGAAAAGAAAAAACAAATTCAACACACATAACAAATGCAGAAACACAAACAATTGTTACATGGATAGTAGCATAACACAAACAATTACAACATAGACAACAGTGGAAACACAGAAAAGTGAGGCATTGACAACAACAAAACATAGACAACTACAACACAAACAACGACGGAAACACATATAAGTGTGACACCAACAACAATGGAAACACAAACAACTACTACACCAACATAGACTACATAGAAAAGTATGCACTGACTGTGATAGAAACACAAACATTATGCCACTACTATAAATAAAACTAGACACTGCAAAAACATAGTTGTTGTAGAGTACAACACAAAAAACTGCAAATGACCATGGATTGCTACTACAAATAAACACACTAAAGTGGGAATAAGCACATAACCCTACTACACTTTAAAACAAAAAGTTGTTGCTAATAAAACACAAAAACCTTTCCTTCTCAACCTCAACTGAAAACCATTTATGCACAGCAAAATAATGAAACACAGTTGCATAAATTGAACATACAATAGCTATGAACAACAAACTAAAACCAACACATTACATTTCACAAATTGTTGTACACATGTTGCTGCAACACAAAACTATACAACAAACTAACCCAAAAGTTGTTGCAATGCACATAAAACTACTACAAATAAGAACATGGCACTAGAATCCAGATTATTCTCATTAACATGAATAGACATTTACATCATATTATGCAACCCTACTTGCCATGGAAGCAAGAAGGCTGCATAACCTCTACAGAAAATCCTCACGTGGAGCCCAGAAAACCCTATCTCCAATTCCAACGAGAGAGATAAGTCCTCCAAAATATCATTACACATACATTTCAAAACCCCATAACCCTAAACTTAGGGGGGATTCTTTTAATATTTTAATAAAAATATCTTTAGCTAACTTTCCCTCCATCATCATGGCATTTAAATTTCATATCACTTCACATTTTCCTTTTACATTTACATTTTATGTCATTTCACATGTACATTTTATGTTTACATTAAATTTGCATAATTAACCCAAGTTCACACTTGGGCTCTAATAGGCCCCTGACAAAATTCTTGACTTGTCTTGAGCCAGCTATAGGCAGACATCCACACTCACTTTTGTTAGAACTGAACAATCCCAAACCATTTTTGAATGATAAGCTACAAGTTGTGCACTATCCTCTACCCTACTCTGCTATTATGCTCCATCTTGGTGCACCGCTTCCTCTAATGGTGTCCCAACCTCCTGCTCACAAGACCCCATCTATTCTCTACTCTTTTGAGCATCTCAGCCTCCTTTGTTCAAAAGACCCCACTCTCTTCTTCTATACTCTATGCTACTGCATCCTACATTCAGTGTCTTAATGTTCTCCCTTATTCCACCACCCATGTCTACTACATCTTATTGGAGGTTATGTCCTCTTCACTTGTCGATGTTGTTGGATTCCTCTATTTTTCTTGGGTTAGGGTCTTCATCTACAAAAGTTTGTCTCTGCATATTCTTTTGTTTTGGAACAATTGAGAAATAAATGTGCTATGTGGTTTGCACAGGACTAGCTAGAAACACTGATGGGGGTCTTAATGAAGACTACCCATATGTTATGCGCTAGATCTCATTTCAGTGTTGCATGGTTCTTTGAAAAGTAGAAAAATAGAACAATATAATGACAAATAGTTGGTGCAATTTGTGAGAAAAAATTGACATGTAACCAAAATTAAAAAAATTTGAGTCCTTTTCATTCTTGATTATGGCTCCCTAGGAACAATTTATTGCAAAATTCTTGAACTAGGGAAACTCTTGTCGATTTCTTTCCCACTGATGACTAGAAATCACAACCTTCTACAAAACTCACAATGCACCACCAAATTAACAAAACCCATAATTTTTTTGATCCAAGAACCAATGAATTTGTGTTCTTCTTGAACTTGCAGGCTGGCCAGGCCCATAACCCCCTTTCAACTACAAATTCATCCACTTGGGATTCTCTCCACTATTGCTACCACCTCGCTGAAGAGGGGAACCTGGCTATTTTTGGCTAGTGCATTTTTTGGAGGGCTCTATCTAGGAGTGGAAATAATAAAAAATAAATTGAAAAGAAAATTTTAATTCAAAACATGAAGGCTGACACAACTGTATAAACACAGATGGATGCTACACAGATAGTTTCTACACAGACAACGGTGGAACAAAGACAACTGTAACACAGACAATGGCATAAACACATACAATTATGACACTGTTGGGTTGTGTTATGTTCTTTCCACGACTAGCCCACGTAGTTAACCGGGTGGTTAGAAGGGGGACGGAGCCCCCCCTTCGTTGCGCCGATTGCATAGCAGGGGGAGTCATAGAGGGTTTGAGGGGTGCAGGTAACCCCACTCTATGGGGTCTGGGGTAGCGCCTTGGAAAATTTTGGTTTCAGACCTTATGTTAGGTTGGACAACCTACTCTAGTTTTTTTGCATTGATTTTTTGCACATGTTTTGGACGCGTGTTTCGGTCCATGTTTTAGATGCGATGGTTTCGTCCATGGTATTGGATCTCAGCATGTATAAATATGTATTGTAACATTGAAAGGAACATAATGAAAAATCAAGCTGGTAGTCCCGGTTTTGGATCCAAGGGAAAATCTTTGTGTATATGTGTTTTATGTGTTATGCTCTCGCATTGTTTATTTTCTGTGTTCTAGAATTCGTATGCAGGTAATTTCTGTACGGGGTTAAAATCTACATTTGGTATTAGAGCTATTTTGGTTTCAAGGGGATGCCTTTGTTGTTGAGGGGTTTCGCTCAGGCCTGTGGTAGACCCTGTTCAGTGAGAGATCTGTGGGATCGATTCTGGTAGTGAAAGAGGATGGCAAGCAGTGGAAAGATAGAGATCGAGAAATTTAATGGTCAAATTTTTGAGTTCTAGAAACTCAAGATGGAGGATTTGTTGGTGGAAAAAGATTAGTGGATCACAATAGATCTGGGTACTAAACCAACAGGAGTGTTTGATGAAGAATGGAAGAAGTTGGATCGGAAGGCAAAGAGCACAATACGATTGTGTGTCTCAGATTCAGTATTGTTGAATGTATCAGGGGAAGCTATGGTGAAGG
>APFE030123773.1:0-11642 GCA_000404065.3 Pinus taeda
CCAAGGCGAAGTTGTATTCTATACCACCCCTCAGGCCATCAGGGATATGGTTCAATTCAAAGCCCAAAGGAAACTGGTTCCTTTATCCTTGCTGGACTTAATCAACCAAGGGACCAAGATACTCACAGAGGCAGAGATCCTGAAATTAAATCAACTATTTATTAGCAAGTCGGACACAGTGCTGCATCCCCCCATCTTTGATGGATACCTAAATCTACTTGGATTGGACCTGGCCCATATGGTAAGCTCAGTACTGGGGTATAAATCAATGGAGTTTATAGAGGAAACTGTGCTAGTCATGATGACAATGTTCACCCCTGGTAAGGCCACTATCTGCTATGACTATGCCACATATATCTCTGACAAGATACATGAGCAATTCTTGCACTTATCCAGAGAGAGGGTGTTCAGATACACTTCATATATTTATCATCTTATTCTCTATCACCAACATGAAAAATTCTCTTTTGAAATCAAGAGAACTGATGCAGCAGGAAACCCAAGATCAGTGGTATACTGGAGCTCAGTCTTCCATGTGCGTGCATATTCACCCTATACATATTGTGAGTTCATAGATTTGTTTATTCATCCGGCCTTATCTTTGCTCATGACAGAACCTCCTCCAAGACTCTCTGATGAAATGCAGAGGATTCTGCAACTGTCCACTGCCTACAGCATAGGAGACTGGTATTTTTACCAGCATCACACTGTGATTAGGATATATGGGTGTGAGCTGCGCCCATTCAGGCTACCCAGATTTGTGCCCATGAGGCTCTTTGCCCTGGAGTATTTCAGACAATTCGGCAATGCCGATCAGATCCATTTTTCAGGGAAAGGCAAGAAGGCACAACTCAAAGTTGAAAACCAGCTTGGTCATTTTGTTTTAAACAAAAGAGAAGGATGGAAGGAGGCAGATAGGATGTTGGAAGGCCTTGGCCTAACACTCAGTTTCCCCTGGAAGCCCTATGACCCAAATGGCTTTATATCTTTGAGAAGATTGAAATACAAACTCTCTAGCTATGAGCATGAGAGCAAGTTCCATATATTGAGACATGCCAACCAGCCAAAGTGGAGGAAAAACACCTTAGTAGAGCCTGTATCTCAGGAAGAGCTAGTTGAGAGGGCTAGAAGACATTTATTGAAAATGGCTGACTTGGAATGTCCTTCTCAGGTGCCTGCTCTACCAAATCCTCACACAACAGCACCTGCTTCCTCCTCTGCAACACAACAAGAGGCAGCACAAACTTCAGTGCAGGGACAGAGCAAGGGAAAAGACAAAGAAATGGAAGAAGCAGAGGGCCAACAGGGCCAGCAAGGCCAACAACAGCAACCCCAGCAACAACAGCAACAAACAGATCATCAGGATCAAGAAAAACAGAAAGCAGAAGGCCAGGCAGCCACTCAAGAAAGAGCAACTAATATGGCGCCTCCTAGACAGGATTCTAGGGTAGACTCCTCTGTCCTCCAAACCCCTCAAAGGGAGGACACCAGCAGAAAGAGAGAGAGGGAAACACCCCTCACAGAAACATCAGACAAGAGGCAAAGGCTCAACCCTTTTTCAGAAGAGGAAATGCAAAGCCTGGAGACTTCTGCCAGCTCCTTGCATCAGGAGCAGGATAAAGCAGCACTAGGGGAGGTCAGCTCCTCAGGACAACAGCAGAACACGGCTGCAGGCATAAAGGAGCAATTTAAAGAGGCCAAAAGGAGGAGTGAGCCAATAAAAATTCGGCTCTATAATCATTTATTAAATATGGCCCCTGCAAACCAACAAAGGCTAATGGCTGCCTTTGATGTGCAAGAAGGCAAAATGACTATGAGCCATTTTGCCCCTACAGTGCAGCAACCTCAAACAGCTGCAGATTATATAAGGACAAACTTAGAATTCCTTTCAAAGGACATCCACCCCATGGACCAGATCGAGCTCCACAAGCAGACGGGTGAGATGGTCTATGCCACTCTGGAAGATAAGACCTTGATAAATTACAGGCTGCAAAATAGTTTAAACAACACTGCAGCATAGCTTGAGTTGGAGAGGGCATCCTCTCAAGCTAAAGACAACAGAATCAAGGCATTGGAGGAAATAATCATAGAGTTTGGGCATGATCCCAATGACGTTAAGGCAATACAGCAGGTCCTTAAATTGAGGGATGCAGATATAGCTGCATTAAAAAGAAAATGAAAATTCCCCCAACTCTACACCCACAAACAGATGAAGTTGCCTAGCAGAGGCAAGAAAAGGATGCAACTGCATTATTAATGACATTATACAAAGAACTGATAGAAACACAAGAAAAGCTGCAAGACACTGAGACCACCTTAGAAGCAGCATTACAAAGGAGGGAGGCAGGGCAATCTTCCAAGCCACCCGCAGAATCAATAGACCTTGAGGAGACCCCTCAAGATACTGCCCCTCCAAAACAACAGGCACAACAGGATATTCCAGGCACCACAGTACCAGCCACTACAACACCAACAACAGAGCAGGCCGAGAGCCTGGACATGCAGAAATTAAGGCAAGAAATTCAGGTGCTAGAATCTCAGATGTCAGAACTCAATCAAGCCAAGGAAAGCTTAGCAAAGATAAATGAAAAATATGATAAGTCTAAGCAAAATGTGGCTGAGAGGGAGAGAGAAGTAAAAGCTCTGAAGAAAACGATTGCAGAGCTAGAAAAAGAGCTCAATTTTGAGAAGGTTACAGCAGAGCTCAAACAAGTAATTTGGACTGCCATTGGACAATCAATAACTAACCAATGGGAGTACATTGATGCCATATACGAGCAAGTAGGACTCATTGGTAGGGCAAGAAAAGAACTACACAGAGCAAGAAACTCCCTAGGCAACATGGCAGACCTTGCCCCCAGGATGATTGAAGTTCTCAACTACAGGACAAGTTCCCAGCTGGTAAAAATGGGAATTGGTAATAGAACTGAAACCATTTCTCTGATCAAAAGAGCTACAACAATGAAAAATTTAATCCAAACCCTAGACCGGAGAATCCAGGATATGCAAGCAGATATAAACAAGTTTCAGAATAGGTTCTCGGCCCTGCAGGACAAAGGGCTCCCCAGCTTGCTAGAATCAGGGAAGTTACTCTCTCATGAAAAATATATCAAGAGGGTGAGCGCTTTTGCAGCAATTCAGATTGCTGAGACTCCAGGAACATCTACAGCAGGCCCAGTAACAGGGCAAATTCTTTTTGAAAAATTAGATAATTTGTTCTTTATCAAAAATGAAGTATCACATCTGTTTGATGAGCCCCCTCATTTCTACAAGTACACAGAGGTTGATGAGACCTTAGGGTCAATTTTGAAGCATCAGCTTCCTCCTCCAGATACATGGCAAGATTTAATAAAGTTACTTTTGAACCAAAGTTGAGAAGATTAAATCTTTTTCGGTAAAAGGTTTATGTTCCATATACAGATAGGCCAAAGCCATAACAGCAAGTATGAAGACGCTGAGCCAACTCAGCACAGGTACTCGACCGCAGCAGCAGCATCAGCAAGCACAGGTGGCAGAGCCAAGAAGATACAAAAAGTAAGAGTGGCAGAGCACTTCATTCTACATTTATGATAATAGCCGCACAGCTGACTCCGCAGTGCCCAAAGGTCAAAAATTTATCCTGACAGGAGTTAAAAGCTTTTAAGAGTCATTTATATTTTCAATTACTTCTCATCTACTCTCCATGTACGAGTGTAAGAGATATTTTCCTCTCAGATGACTCAATACCTGAGATATTTCTGTATGAAACATCTATATATTCCCCCTCGCGTTTGTTTAGAGGGGTTGGACTCCGGATGTAAAAAAAAACTCTCGTTTTCTCTTCTGTTACTCTCATGTTGTAAAGATTTCAGACAGCTAATCCAAAGAAAGATGGGATTTCTTCAAATATTGTCTCTCATGATGGCTTGCTGGTGTGTGGCTTAAAGTTGCAGGATTCCTGTGTATTCCATGGCTCAATAAGTGTTCTCGTTACTCTCTGTTATATGTATGTTTCTTATACTTTCATTGTATCTTTCATGCTTTCCGTGGATTCAATAGCTAAATGGCCAAGAAAAAGAATAGTCCCAGGATTTCCTCACTAAATACCCTGGACTCAATCCCAGCCATTTCATATGTTTTCTTCAGTTATGGTATTTAAAGAGTAATTCTTCAGTGCTACCTTCAATACTGTATCATCACAAGAACATGTTATTTCAGGAATTCAAGAAATTGCTCCCAAATAACAGACCTCTTTCACACCAGTCAGCTCAAGTAAAGAATTCTTAATTGCTCTTTGCTAAGTTGTTCCCCATTTCGCTCTCAATCCTTATAATTTGTTTCACAGAATACATACAGTCCCTGTAGTTACCTCCACACTTCAGTCAAGACCTCAAGGGAACAGTAGTCAAAGACCCCATTGCCCAATGGATTAGCTTCACCTGAAGACAGACACTAAAGGCTATCAGAAGCATCCTCCAAACCAAACACAAAAACAACCAAAAATTCACTTCATAACTAGCCTAAAACTTCATTAAAACAGTGACAAACCTAAAAGAGAGAGCCCTCTCTGATTACAGCTGGGCTAGAAGCTGTAATCCAAAGATTGGTTAGTGGTTACACCGGCCGTATTCCCTAAGGAGTCATAGGGAACAACCTGGGTGTTAACACCTACAGATGGTCTATTGGTCCGCCATGACATGATATGATTGGTTGTAGCGCGATGCTCCTCCACTCAGACTCTCACCTCTAAAACTACTAATTAATTGATTAATATGTAGCGTTGTGCAGAATAGAGGCATGCAGGAAAGTGAGTGGAGGGGGAATGTGTGCAGAGGTGTGGAAGTGGGGATGTGTGCAAAACATTGCAGAAGAAAGTTTTTGTTCATTACTCCACACACTTGTTCTCTCGCACAACACTTCTTCCACACATGGCTATCTTTTTTATTCATGAACCATAATGGAACGTTCTTGGCCCTATCATAGTGGTAAGAAGTGAAAAGCATTCATTATTGCTTTAGAATACTGTGCGTGATCGTGATCAACAAGCAAAGTTATCAACCAACCAGTGAATGAATTTACTAGGTAGAGGTGCTTGAGTAGCTCAGTGCTCTTGTGCTTCTTTTGTTTGGTTGCTAAAAAATACAAGTTGCTTCGAATGAATGGGATACACAATGAATGGAATAGATGGGTATGAATATTCTCAGACAGGAACACCAACATCTTCACTTTTTTCAAACTTTTGTCTTACTTTATTCCCGGGCCAAACTAGTTCCGAATCAAATTGTTTGCAAAAGGATTTTTGTTGCTTTGCTTATCTATGTCACAAGTCAGGTGTTCTCCACGACATGCATGGGTTAACAAAAGAGAGTCAGACAAACTGAAAGGTGTGCAGGGGTTAGCTCAATTTCACATCGTATATGGTATTAATCCTACACAGCTATCCAATTCTCGGTTATACTATATCAAATTAAAATGAAAACCTTTGCTATTATTTACCAAAACGAGAGGTTCTTTCGATCGGAATAGATGTTCAGACGAGCAATTAGACTCCAAAGTTTCCTACTAAGGGGAGTTCTCGAGTGCCTCACCTGGGCATGAGTAGGAGGAAAATAGTGGATCTTTGCAGTAAATTTCGAAGCCAATGGAGTAGCTTGAAACGAAGAATAAATTCACAACGAGTATAAATTAATGAAGCTTCTTCCTCTTTCTCGTGCATATTAGCATTGACGCAGTGCAATTCAGAGGCTCTGAATGACATATTTTCTGTGAAAGACAACTCATAGTTTATGAGGAGGGTATGTATGCGGAGGTGTAGAAGTGGGAATGTGTGCGGAAAAGGGAATGCAGGAGGAAATGTGGAAGTGGGGAAGTGTGTGGAAACAAGAACATTCAGAAGAGACATTTGCATTTCCACACCTCTCGCACAACACTTCTTATAATGTAATATTTTGAAGGATCTTTAGGCATTAAAAGTATTAATAAAATTAGTTATTATGTCGTACTGAGTAATAAAAAGTTATAGGGGGTTATAAATATTAATAAAAATAGTTGTTTTATAATATCAATTAATAAAGAGGTAAAATATTATAACGAATATGGTTAAGAGAAGTTAAAAGGGGGAAGGAAACTATTTACTATAATAAATGTAGTTATAAATTATTATATTACTTTAAAAATTAATAAGGGGTTACGACTAAGATATAAATAGTTTATATTTAAATACTAATAAGGTAGGTTAAGACTGTATATTAATGAAGAATTAGGATATTATTAATGGGTTCAAAAAGATAATCAAAGTAAGGGGTAAAATAAGTTATAAGAAGAAAATTGGACGAGAGAATTTTACTATGAAATCAAGCACTTAGGAGTTTGAAAATTTTATTTTTATTTTTAATTATGTTAAATAAATAATATGATATAAATCTATAAGGAAAAAGGGGTGAGGGAAATAATAAAAAGAAGGGGGAGCGCAGGGAGAAAACATGAGGATCCTAAAGAGAGGGCCAGAATCCAGCTCTTAGTCAATTTCCAACCATCGTCTTTGTTGAGATTTCTAGCATGCCTCTCAATCTCAATAGGCTCCCTAAGTTTCTTTTGGCGGAAATGATCAATCCTAGCGAGGACTCTGGATTCCTCACTATAGACATGGTGCTTGGATTTCTCCGCATGCTCAGCAAGAGCTTATGAGCGGGAGATTACTTTAAAAATTAATAAGGGGTTAAGACTAAGATATAAATATAAACTATTTATATCTTAGTCATAACCCCTTATTAATTTTTAAAATAATCTACTAATTTATAATTATATTTATTATATTTACGCCGTAAAGCGTTCCCTTGAAAAAGACATCCGTTAATGCCACCTTGCACCATTCTCCATCGTGAGATCTGTTGTTAGACGATTAAAGCATTCTTAGCCATGGGATGATTTCATAATTATTTCGATGACTTCACAGTTACAGTTCGGTTACAATTCGGTACACTGATGAAAACCACTATTGTCAGCGACAATTCTGTACACTGATGAAAACCACTATTGTCGGCTACAATTCCATTACAATTCGATACAGTGATGGGCAGCTGCTGCCCAAAAGATGAAGTCGTGGCACAGAGGCTCGTCGTCGTTGGTGTTGTTATCCTGCAATGGCACAGAGGCTCATCGTCGCCAGTGTTGTTATCCTGCAATGGCACAGATGTTGTTATCCTGCAACACCTATGATTGGAAACTGGTAACTCTGAAGAGCTATTTGTTTAGCTAAATAATTTTGATTTCCCCTGAATCTGTAACCGAAATAGCTTGTTATAAGTATTTTATTTTCAATTTTCTTATTTTCAATTTGCTTATTTCAAAGGTTTATACTACAGCGAGGGCTTCATCACTTCCAGCCGAGATGGACTCACCTGTAACGCACCAGACCAATCAGTTGAGTAACACATCTTTTCTCTATTTTACTTCTTCATCCGTTATTATACCGTGTGGGTAACAGGAGGAATCTCACCTGTAATTACCGTAGATTGCAATGTCTCAGTAGCTTTGGAATTTTTCCACGTTGACACGTTTCAATATTATTTGTATGTGAAATTGCAAGCCACTTATTCAGTGGCTAGACAGTGTAGTTTCAAATTATTTACATATACATAGTTTCATCGTCTTTTATCCTACATTGTAACTAATTATAATGAATATAAAATAAATAATTGTAATAATTTGGTTTCTATTTTAAAGAATTTTTTTAATTAATATTAGATTTCTTTTATTCTAATTTTATTAGATGATATGATAGGTTTTATTTACATATTTCAATAAATGTTTTCAAAACAATACAATGTTATTTGGTTGAAATTTTAAAATAAGTTTTGAAGTATTATTTTAGTTATATTTCGTAGATTTTACCATATTTTTATTATAAGATATTTTGTTGAGTTATAATTCAAGGTTGTTTCTATTATCGCTATTTTATACTGGAGTTGTTTAGTAGGTTTGAGAATATCCTTTACTAGCCTTGGGTATGATATTCTCGTATTTCTCTATCTTAATCTATTTATGTATGGCTTTGAATTAGACGTTCTAGCAAAAAATGAATGTGGATTTGCAGAAGAGACGTGCTAGTCAAAGTCAAGTGCAAAGGATGAAACTAACATCAAGTGCTAGTCAAAATCAAGTGCAAAGGATGAAACTAACATCTTGTCAAGGCATGTGCAAAGGATGAAATCATGCGACAGTCAAAATCAGGTCAATTTTCTATCATATATCGTACAACTTTGGAATCACATTATTTTCATCTCGGTGTGTGCATTACATCAATATGTTACATAACAGAATCAAGCATTATAGTTCAGCGCAATGGTTTATAAAATGGCGAGGTTATCGTAATTCTGAGAGTTACAGGTTTTGTTGTATTATTCTTGCCCTACTTTAACAATAGACATGCCACTATATCAAAATCTGGATTTGGAATGCATAGCTATGGATGAAACTGTTAAAATGAAATCTCACTTGTTTGACCAAGTTTGGGTGATTAGTTAGTTTCTCTCACTTGTTTGACCAATTCTGGGTGATTAGTTGGTTTCTATATTTAATGGTTAGATAGAAATCTATTAGAAGCAAGCTAATTTGTACTTGTACAGGTGAAATGCTTAGAAACAACGGAAACTGTAGCTATTAAAAAGTTTTTCCCTCCCTTGCCGAAGTCTGATGTACAATTTAGTCAGAGTGTTGATTGATTTGGAACTCTGTTTCAGATGATCTGGTTTAATTTAAAATTGGGCAAAACAAACCAATGGAATCATTCCACCATAGAGAACTTTGACTGTGCCTGAAATTCCTGTTGGATTCTAGTCAAATTTGTGGTTGGAAAGAGGGTCTAGCTAATTCTATTATGTCAAATTGGTTGTGTTAACATCACATCTAGAGCTGACGAGGATGACCAATGGGCAATTTATCTAAAGACTAGTGGATGAAAGGATAAATTCACAACTCTATCGATTTCATATAGATTATCATGATGTTGCTACCAACATTTGATGATAATTTGCAATATCAAGTGCCATTCTTCTCATGCCTTACGACGTTTCCTTTGCAACATGTGATGCAAATGCTAGTAAATAGTTCCCTTCCCCCCTTTTAACTTCTCTTAACCAGTTTCGTTATAATATGTTAACTCTTTATCAATTGATATCATAAAACAACTATTTTTATTAGTATTTATAACCCCCCTTATAACTTTTTATTATTTAGTACAATATAATAGCTAATTTATTAATACTTTTAACTTATTCTTAACATCCTAACAACTAATTTATAACAAAATTCAAAATATTAAATAATTTATAACTTATTTGAGAATATTAAATAATTTAGAACTAAATTTAGAATTCTAGATAATTCATATCCCCCCTTTTTAGAATTCTTATTTTTTTTTTAGAATTTTTATATGTTTAACTAATCTCCAATGGCTAGTCTTTCAACGACTAGTTTTCAACAACTAACCTTGAGCAATGATGCATCCCTGCTATTTATTGATGAAGATTGTATGATTTTTTCCCACCTTGTCTTGAGGATGAACCACATTAGTTGGTTCGAAACGTCGACCAAATCCTAATGATGTGATTAATCCGAAAGAGATTTATCTACTATATGGATCACAAAAGTCTCAGGTCTAACACCATCTTAATAGCCAATATGATTTCATCCAGTTCACTATGGAAGTTAAAGTTGATGACATAATACCTTTCCCTCATGTCCTCATCTCCAAGAATGTAGATGGTTCTTTGTCCCATGTTGTCTTCCATAAAAAGACTCACATTTAACAATATATGCACATCAATTCCCATCATCATTCTGCCCAGAAAGTTAAAGTTTTAAATACCCTTGCTTCCTAAGCCTTAAAAATTTTGGATCATAATCACCTTGAATCAGAAAAGTTGATCTTTTGAAGATGTTTGAAGAAAATGGGTACAAGAAACATTAAGGCCTTAGAGCCTTCCAAAAATCTATGAAAGGGCCTAGAGCTTAGACGAAATCCAACAATCCTATTACCAAGGTTCAACTTCCTTTCATTCAAGGAACAACTAACATACTTGCTCGAATCTTAAGAAAAAATAACATCTTTCTTTCCTTCAAACCTCTCAATACCATCCGATCCTCCCTCAGGTTTGTCAAAGACCCCATTAGTCCTTTAAACATGAAAGACATTTACGTGATCCTATGTTCTTGTGGGAATCCTTATGTGGGTGAGACTAGTCGTTCCATTAAGCTTAGAATTCAAGAGCATTTTGCTGATATCAAGCATAATCAGGCTTGCTCCTTATCCCTTGCCAAACAATTTAATAAAGTTAAACATCACACTTGTATTGAAGATTCTCTTGTCCTGGCTAAAATTGATCACTATCACCACAACAAATTTAGGGAGGCCATTGAAATTAAGAAAAGAGCCAACAACTAAACATGGATGATGGTTGGAGAACTAACAAAATTTGTGTCCCTTCTCTTACCCCTAAGTTTGTATCTTCCCAATCTCCTTTTTCTAGTTTATGTTTCTCCTTTTTGTTTTCTCTTTGCTCTTATTGATTTGGTATTACTATGTTGACCTATCCAACATTTTAGTTAAATATTATTTTTACATTTATCCTATTATAGGTTGAGAATATATTAGAGCAGTTATTAATTGCCGTAATTATTACTTAGTTATAATTTCATTATTATGTTATTAATATTAACCCTTATTAATAATAATCCCTTTTGAGAATATCTTTATTTTCTTGTTAGTATTATTAACAATTAGATACTATTATTATTTATATTAGTATTGTTATTATCCTTGATACCTTTAACAATAATTCCCCTATTAATAATTATCCCTTTATTAGATACTTCAACATTAATTAACCCCCCTTACTTTGTTTTAATACCTTTTTTTTACTTCTTGGGCATTAATCAACATGGTGGATAGCTCCAAAGTAGCATAGTCCTTCCCTCTTTTGATAGTTATTGGATCAGTTGTTCATGTCAATCTAGGACTTAAAATTTACATTAAATAATGTTATTAGCATATGACCTAGCCAATTTACTGTACGCGTAAACAAAACTTTTCATGCCCAAAACTTTAATAAACCAAAACTACTAATTAATTTTTTTCAGAAGAAAAAGTTGTATAGTACTTCTATTATATTAAAAAAGGATCCATATATACATATGAGTGAGATTATATCCCTGGCATAGTATCCTAATCAGAAAGTATTTTTAGTTTTACATCATTTTTGTTCATAAGACAAGTTTGAGGTCTGTATAGAGTTCTTATCATCATGGAAAATATTCAACAATTCAAAAATATGGCAATACCTGACCAAAAAACATTTTTTCCAGAAAATGGGAGCATGAAGTATACTAGATTTTGTCCACTTTAAATGCCCGGCATAGAGAAAGGCTGAATGACATATTTGGTAGATTCTATAGAGATACTCAGATGCCACTTACCATATGGAGACTGCATACCCTTTTTTGATAGTTCATCTGCTTTCTCATTTTCTCCCTGCTTAATATGTGTGATAGGGAATTGTGAAGGCTTCCATAGGGACTTAATCCTACCCAGCCATCCAGAAAGGCTGTCATTTTTTATAGTTTGATTTCCCTTCACGTGTTCTATGATTATTTTGGAATCGCCA
>APFE030123773.1:11662-22743 GCA_000404065.3 Pinus taeda
TAATCCCTTTTGAGAATATCTTTATTTTCTTGTTAGTATTATTAACAATTAGATACTATTATTAATTATATTAGTATTGTTATTGTCCTTGATAACTTTAACAATAATTCCGCTATTAATAATTATCCCTTCATTAGATACTTCAGCATTAATTAACCCCCCTTACTTTGTTTTAATACTTTTTTAAATTTCTTGTGCATTAATTAACAAGGTGGATAGCTTCAAAGTAGCATAGTCCTTCCTTCTTTTGGTAGTTATTAGATCAATTGTTCATGTCAATCTAAGACTTGAAATTTACGTTAAATAATGTTATTAGCATATGACCTAGCCCATTTATTGTACGCTTAAACAAAACTTTTCATGCCCCAAACTTTAATAAACCAAAACCGCTAATTAATTGATTAATATGTAGGGTTATGCCAGATGGAAGTGTGTGGAAAAGTGTGTGGAGGGAGAATGCATGCAGAGGTGTGGAAGTGGGGATGTGTGCAAAACATTGCGGAAGAAAGTTTTTGTTCATTACTCCACACACCTGTTCTCCCGCACAACACTTCTTCCACACATGACTATCTTTTTTATTCATGAATCATAATGAAACATTCTTGGCCCATGGCTATCTTTTTTATTCATGAACCATAATGGAACATTCTTGGCCCTATCATAGTGGTAAGAAGTGAAAAACCTTCATAATTGCTTTAGAATATTGTGCGTAATCTTGATCAACAAGCAAACTTATCAACCAACCAGTGAATGAATTTACTAGGTAGAGGTGATTGAGTAGCTAAGTGCTCTTGTGCTTCTTTTGCTTGGTTGCTAAAAAAATACAAGTTGCTTCGAATGAATGGGATACACAATGAATGGAATAGATGGGTATGAATCTGCTCAAACAGGAACACCAACATCTTCACTTTTTTCAAACTTTTGTCTTACTTTATTCCCCTGGCCAAATTAGTTCCCAATCAAATGGTTTGCAAAAGGATTTTTGCTGCTTTGCTTATCCATATCACAAGTCAGGTGTTCTCCGCGACATGCATGGGTTAATAAAAGAGACTTAGGCAACCTGAAAGGTGCGTAGGGGTTAGCTCAATTTCACATTGTATACTGTATTAATCCTACACGGTTATCCACTTCTCTGTTAGACTATATCAAATCAAAATGAAAGCCTTTGCTGCTTAGCCCAATTTGTACTGACTAATTATTTACCAAAAAGAGAGGTTATTTTGATCAAAATAGATGTTTGAACGAGCAATTAGACTCCAAATTTTCCTACTAAGGGGAGTTCTCGAGTGCCTCACCTGGGCATGAGTAGGAGAAAAATAGTGGATCTTTGCAGTAAATGTCGAAGCCAATAGAGTAGCTTGGAACAGAGAATAAATTCGCAGGAGTATAAATTAATGGAGCTTCTTCCTCTTTCTTGTGCATCTTATCATTGGAGGTTCTGAATAACACATTTTCTGTGAAATACAGTTCATAGTTTATGAGAGTATGTGGAGGTGGAGGTGGAGGTGGAGGTGGAGATGGAGATGGAGGTGTGGAAGTGGGAATGTGTGTGGAAAAGGAAATGCATGCAGGAAGTGGAAAAATGTGCGAAAACAAAAATATTTAGAAAAACATTTACACTTCTACACTTCCATGTTGTGATCTAATATTTTGAAAAATCTTTTAGACATTAAATGTTAGTTGATGACGCCATCAAAGCAACGTATGTAAATCTTGTCTATTTGGCAGCATATAAGTCCAAAGATATGATGCCCCACGACTAGATTTATGAGCTAAGGATCCTTAGTTTGGAGGCAACCATTTTTGTCCGCAGAAAACTTCTTAACAAATGTTTTAAGATACAGAGATGCAAAATGGAGAAATCATCTTAAAAAGCAATTACTATGAATAAAAAAATATTTTGAGCTATTAATTAAAAGCAATTTAAAATTTTATTACTATATCAAATAAGTATTAACACAATTATATTTTTATCTAAAAAATATGATAAATTTATTTTTGATGAAATGTAAAACTAACTCTAACATTAACAAATTGGAAATCCAAAATATATATACACAAAGTTAATTCTGAAATTTTAGTGTAAAGTATCTTCACATAATTGTTATAGTTTTTTCATGGTTACATCATCATTACGTCATGGTTGCTTGGTTACATTATGATTGCCTCGTGTATCATCAGCAGCTAATAAAACCTGGGTGGAGAAATCATTAATAAACCATCCCAACCACTCAAGATAACGTCGCAATACATAATCGCTATAATTGTAACATAACAACACTCACTTGAAAATACAACATTGAATCCGTCAAAAAAAATTATATATTTTTAGCGGTGAGAAAACCTACCATTTTACTTTTCCATAGTTTTCTCTTGTTTTAGATATCTGCCGAGTTTTGCCTTTACAATGAATCCAAAACCATGCCTGCATAATTGGCCATCGAAAAGAACAAAAAAAGGGAGAAATCCAATACTTTCGCATCGTTAGTGATATCTGTCTTTCCCTCTCTGAACCTGTGTCAACATAACTATTATATATAAAACCCACAAAACACGTGATGTGCAAAGTCTCAGTTTAAACTAACATAGATTAATTTTAATCCACATCATAGTAAAAAAAAACATTCTGAATGTTCAGACCTCACTTTATTTTCAACCTCCATGGATTTAGAAAAGCTAATAGTGTCGTATATGGACATCTCCCCTAGACAAGGTAGTTGAGCTTTTCAAGATTTTATCAGAAAGCTAGTTAAAATTAAAATTTATATTTTTAATATTTAAGGTATTAAGCGATGTTTTGGAAGTTTTTCGGGTGAGTTTTTCTTTTCAAATTTTTCTAAAATTCAGCAACAATTTATTGAAATCACAAGCTTTATAGGTAATCCCTACACAAACAAAACGTCCTAGAAATTTTTGAAGGTGCTGAATCCATATATATACAGTGTAAAAACCAGTTTAAATAACACAAATCAAGATTTCATCTCAAAATTTTCGGCCAGATTCTAACACCATAAAATAAAAAAATCTCACTAAAAACAACTCCAACGATATGATTTTTCAATAAAATCATAATATGCAGCTTTCTCTAGTTCAAAGGGTTTAGCAGACCGTCCATAGCCTCCAAAGTCAAGAGCAATTACATGAAACGTTGCCTCTGCCAATACTATCATCTGATAACGCCATGAATACCATATCTCCGGAAATCCATGCAGTAACAACACAACAAGACCTGTACATTAGGTTAACAACAAAAGTGGTTTAATTTTGTTATTCAAAATAGGGAAAAAATTACAAAAGCCATAATCTTAGATTTATCTCAATTAGTTTTAAAGAATAGTTAACTATCTAACTATATATATACACTCCAGTTTCATTGCAAGAAGATACAGTTGTGACAAACGTCTTCCCTCTATGACTGTCGCTGTAAAGTATCTGGCTTGTTTGTTCGTGGTGATATCTCGCGTGGTTGGGATGGCACGATATTAGCTTTTTTAATGGGGATGGATTTATTGGGCTGCCGTCCATTTCCATTGGGCTGCCGTTTTTACGCAGTATATGTATTTTTCGATTGATAGATGTAATATATTGTGAATATTGTATATATGAAAGTTAATATAATGTTTTTTCTCAAAGTCTTACCCTTCATTTGGAAAAACAAAGAGTATCTGGCTTTCTTAAAAATACCAAAGAAAATAATTTAGATAACTGTTTATTTGGGATGAGAATTAGTGAACAAATTGAAATCAAAGGACAACTAGTGAACAACAGAAGGAAGTATGAAACAAATATTGTTAAACTTCAAAAGAAATTATGTAGAAAAAACCTTGAGAGGAAACACGACACATGCACTTCAGAAACATTTCCATGACCATGAAACAATTGCGTAGGCGAATTCCATGACATCGGGCCATGTGTCAAATTTTATTTGGAGGACGAAAATACACAAATTTTATTGGCCAGGTGATGGCCTCCCGCCAATGCTCCAAAGACCGCCGATTGATTGGACTCGTGTCCTGGACAATTCAATGATCGTATTAATGATATGGTACGTTTCTCGGTAGAGGGGTTAGGGTTTCGAACCTGTCCCACCGGTTGTTAACCTGTACCTGCCAGTTATCCTCACACAAAAGTTGTTGGTTGTCAACCCTCTGTTAATCATTTGTCATTTCGCTTTTTCCGGGTCACTCTGCTGGAGTCTTGTTCCGCTCTGCGAGAGCTCAGTTTCACCTTACCACTCTGGTTTTCGAAGCTCGTTATGAGGGTTCTCTCGACCCTTTCCTGCTCCTGGAGATGGTATCTCACTGGTTTGGAGGCGCCGTTCCGTTATGCAGGTTTTGTATTTGATTTAAGGGTTGGTTAACTCGGTTTTTTGGCTGTTTAAACTTGTTGTCTGCTCGTTTTATTAACAGGGGTTTCCGTGGCAGGTTATACTCCAACTATTCGACGCTCCATTCTCACTATCAAGGTGAGCCTTTGTTCTCTGCTAGAACTCCCTTACCTTTCCTTTACGTGCCCTGACATATTCGTTCCATGTCTTCAGGTTTTCATGGCTTATTTGTTATTCGTTCGGCCTCCTCTGTTCAGGTAAGCTTCTTCCCTGAGGGCATCTTCATTTCTTGTTTTTCTTTGAGGGTTTTGCCATTCAGGACTTTGCTAATCCTATTCGTTTCGTTTGCAGGTGGTTCGAACTTGTTGGTTCCTGGTTGCAATCTTTACAATTGTTGGCATTCGCTCAAACCCTACAGTGCTTCGTTCCGGGTAGGGTCTTAACTTGTCGGTATCTTGTTCATAGAGTTTTTGCCGAGGTTCTGTTCTGTGATTGGCAGTTGCTTGTGCGATGAATTTATTTGTCTGTCGGTTGGTGTAACTTGCTCCGTCTCTGGCAAATTAGTGAGTAATTGGGTCCTCTGTTCTGTAATGCTTTTTCTGGGTTTATTCGTAACCCTGTCCTGTAGGTGGTTGTGGGTGTTTCGAACCTTGGTCTGCAAATATGGTCACTTGCTAGTTATTGGTTGGCACCTGTTGCCTGTAACTTCTCGTTCTGTCGATAGGATTGTTGAGGTGATGGGAACCCTCGGGTAATTGAAACCCCGGTTGCCGGCGCTATGGATTTCTCTTGCTGTAGTGAATTTGGTGACCTCTCAATTCATAATATACTGTGCAAACTCTAAATGATTTTGGTGACCTGTCTGTAATTAATATACTGTGCAAGTCTGCTTTGGTTCTAATGAATGCGTTTTGTTGGTCTCGAAGGGACCGTGAGTCAACTGGACTGTATTTAAATTAAACTTGTAATGGAATGCTACAGTTATTTCAGTTTCATTATAGCACTGCTCTATTCATATTATGATGAGGTCATTATGGGTTACCTGAATTGATTCCCGTACGTGTTTGCTTGTTCCCGTTCGTTCTGGACGCAATACTGTTATGCACCTTCTTTGTCGTTGTTGCTATCTCCCTTTGTCAGAAATGGTCGGTATTTTGGATTTCTTTCTTCTCGTTCTGGAAAAATTGTATCGTGCCTCCACTCCCTGTTCTCCTTGCTTATCTGTCCTGCATTGTTATTCTTGTGCCAGTTTCGTTACACACACAGAGTTATATTTCATGCATGAAGTTTTCGTTACAGTGATGATACAGTAGAATAAAATAAATGTTCTTTTTTTTTGTTGGAAAAAATGACTATATTTCCTTTCTTTTCTCTGTTCTTCGGGGGAATCCCCTACAATGATTTTCGTTTCTCTTTTTAACACATCTGAAGCAATACAGTTCAATTTAGATGGAACTACCCTAACAGATTATGTAATTGACTATCAGTTTCTGAAATGCCTTAACTAATACAGTTGTAAGGAACTAATTAACTAATAAAAAAGAACTAATTAACTGTCAATTT
This sequence comes from Pinus taeda, assembly GCA_000404065.3. Taxonomy (NCBI): domain Eukaryota; kingdom Viridiplantae; phylum Streptophyta; class Pinopsida; order Pinales; family Pinaceae; genus Pinus; species Pinus taeda. The sequence continues at coordinate 17,553 of APFE030123773.1, forward strand.
ATCCTGCTGTCCATAATTCCTACTTGAAAAAGAAACAACTCATGACTTCCAATCGACCTACTCCTAATGTCTTATGATAAAATAAAATAATTAAAATAACGTCAAATGATTGACAAGCCTACGCCTGTCCAGCCATGTATATATGATTGCCTCTTTGTGAGACTGTCAGCCAACTTCCGTCTCCTCAGAGCTGGATGCTCCTGCATCACCAGGGAGATTAAAATACACAAATTTTATTGGTCAAATTTGGGCAGCCAAACCCATTATAAAAACATGTTAGTATAAAAATTTCAAAGTAAAAAATATACAACAAAAAATAAAAATAAATAAATAAATAAATAAAGTGGATAATGAAATCTAATATTTGCAATCGAGATCGTTCAAATTGACTAGACTTATTAGCCATTTCTTTTCAGTGTAAGGTAATAATGTGCTATTACACTAATAATGCGATTAATCCGGAATATTCATAACTACATTATGGATTACAAAAATCTTAGATCTAACAAGGAAGAAAAAATGATTGATAAAATTAATTAATTTGGAATCTAATCTTTTTGGTATTTTTAATTTTACAAAACTAGACAAATTTAAATTCGATAACAACAAATGAGCAACCAATTTTATTAAACTGAACCCATTGAAATTAAATAACAACAAATAAACAACCAAAAAAAGTATGAAACAAATATTGTTAAACTTTAAAGGTTATGAAGATGAAATAAATTAGGAAGAAATCATGTAGAAAAAACCTTGAAACAGAACCATGTATCTCTAAGATCATAAAGCAATAATGTTGAAAAGCTCATCTAAACATAAATCAACAGAGAAATACTTTGCAAATGGATCCAGTTTTGAGAATTTATATAGTGTTGCAGGCTTTGTTTTTTTTCATTCCTTTCTCTTTTCGTTCTGTTTGCTCTTTCTCCATTCATGCAGAATAAAGAGGAAATTACGTTTCTTTCATAGCTTGATGCCGGTGTTAGAAAACAAAATAAATAAAAAGTAAAAACAATGTTTTCTTTTGGCACTTAGTGGAATCTGGCTAGTCCAACAAATTCAATGGTGAGTAATATATGTTGGGTCATGAAATAGAGGGGGATTAATTATACCAAGCCATTTGATATATGGTTTGACTCATACTATTTCTGTTCATGTGGCGTCATTTCATTTGATATCCAATGATTATCCGATTGTTTTAAGTTTTGGCTAAACCACTTATGTTAACTCCTAATACCGCCTTTACTCCATCACATTCTATTTTTTTTTTTTTATATATTCTTCCACATTACATGCCAACGACAACGTGTATTCGTTCTCATTTTGACTCAGTCTCATTCTAGCCATCTTTCCTAGTGATATTTGTTCAGGTAATAAGGATGAAAAATTCACTGTGATTATTGTTGGTGATGTCGTGTCTTCCTATATTATTACACCATTTTCTCTCTAGAAGTGAAAGGGTGTGATTATTGTTGGTGATGTCGTGCCTTCCTATATTGCTACACCATTTTCTCTCCAGAAGTGAACGGGTAATCACACTATTGTTGGTGATGTTGTGCCTCCCTATATTGCTACACCATCTTCTCTCTAGAAGTAAAAGGGTAATCACACTATGTATATAATTTTTTGGCTTGGCAATGTAATGTTATTTTAGACTACAAATTTAAATGTTATTCTTGAATTCAAAAAAGTATTTTTGTAATAATTTTTTGGCAAATAAAGTTTTAATATAACGTTGAAATGCATTTTATCTTTAGCAAAATTTGATTTTTTTTTTTAAATGAGAATGAAACTTCACCATAAAAAGGAGTAATCATAAAGAGTTTTCTTGAAACATTATAAATAACATTATTCTCCCCCCTTGCATGCTTATGTAAAGGACCTCAGTAGAACACTAGCAGTGTTAGGGATAACAATGTTAGTGTTAGAGCACTCACCAATGGAATCACCATTTAGAAAATTAGCCTTTTTTCACTTTGAAACGATTTTTCAAGCACCGATAAATAAGAAAATAAAAATGCACTCCACCAAAGAAAATCATTGAAATTAATAAGGGGTGAGAGGGCTTTGACCATAAAGTGAAATATATAGTCCTTGGTAGAGGCATGGACTAATAATTAATATTTCTTCATTCTATTCATTTTATTTTTATTTGATAATAAACCACAATACTATTTATTAATGCTTTTTATTTGTTTTTTATATTTATTCTTTTGGAACCCTTTAATTCGTATTTGGATATATTTGTTTTGAGTTCTTTACTTCTTGACTTTTCCCTTGATGGCTATATTCTTTGATCCTAAGGTTCCCTCCGTAGTTATTCATTAGGCTTGATGAGATCTCCTGATTTATTTGTTCTGAACACGATCCACACTTGATGGTTCAAAATGCCAACAAGAAAAATCTCTATGTGATGGATCCAAAAGATGTACTTTAGGTCATAATATTACATATGAATTCAATTTTCATGCTAACGACCTTTACATATGACTAGTAAATATAAATAATGTGAACCTTTTTAATAAAACCAAGTACATTTGAGTATTAATATTTTTTTTTTATAACAACCATGAAAATTTTACATATGTATTCATTTTGCATGTTAGTACCCTTATATGTCGCTAATAAATATAGATAAGATGTGCTTTCTTCATGGAACCAAATGATTTTGAGTATTGGTATTAATAACATACAAGTGAAGATAAAAACATTTAATACCTCTCGATTTTAAGGTGGGAGAGCTATGAAGTGGATAAACACTTTACCCTTGAGATTTAGACATGGGGTTTTCTCCTGGGAGTGAGGGTGTGCTTCACCCCACTCATTTATCTTTAGATATTACAATGTTCAGGGTGCTTGTTAGTTCACTAAGTAAATTGATAAAAGGTGCCCAAACTCAATTTGTGAGAAGACTAGATGAGATTCCAAAGGTGCAAGTCCCCCTGAGGAATGCACGATATATGACCCTAAATCTAGCAAATAGGACCTTGGTTAGTTAGTTTACCAAAGTAATGTCCTCTTCTAAGGCCATGTCAAATTGGATTGAAAAGAGTTGGATTGATTTGACCAAGGGAAGGCTTTCTCATTAATTTTGTAGGAGAGGATTTTATGTATATTTTACATCAAAACCAAAGAGGATAGGATTTAATTTTCAGAAACAAGACATACTTCTATGGATCCAAATGCTTATATTTGAATAGGTGGATGCCCGATTCTATTCTAGAAATGATGTACATTTAATTGTACCAATTTAGGTTAGGCCACCCCATCTTCCTTTGCATTATTGGAGCGATGAAGTAATAAATATTATTAGGAATAATTTAGGGACTTGTATAGACAAGATGGAGCCAATATATGACATGATGGTATGTGTGTATATGTGTGGAAGCAGATTTAGGAAAGAGTTTTCTGGAAGAAGTTCAACTAATCCTTCATGCCCCCACACACACACAAATAGTGAACTATAAACAACTCCCTTTCAAGTGTAAGCATGCCATGAATATGGAAATTTTTCAAAATTTCCCTAAGAATGAATTAATAGAACGAGGGACTCAAGAAAAAGAGGACTAATTGAAATGGGTTAAAAATAAAATGACCAATAGTAGAAAATTTCCATCCCAACAAGCTAAGAAAAACCCATTAGCAACACTCAACACCCCAAGGTAGGGAAAACAATTGTGTAGTCAATGAAAGTTAGCCCATATAGAGCTCAAGATTTTAATTCCAAGGACATTTTATTAGCATAGATGGAAGGTACAAAAGGTAGTCCTAATAAAAAAAGTATAAGCTGCACTCTCATGGGGAATCTATTCCCACTATCGAAATAATCAGAATTTTTTGTTTCCAACTATTTGTGGGGAAAAATCCACAGTTAAGCGCACTTGAGCCAGGGGCGATCTGGGATGGGTGACCTCCCGGGAAGTCCTAGTTAACGAGTGCAAGCCCTAGAAGTGATGATTGGTGCTATGTGATTTATTTCACTAGTTTCAATCCCACTTCTTCACCCCTGCGAGCATCACCCAAGGCAATGAGTGCTAAGTGGACTATTCAAAAATCATAAGAAATTAGTCAGTTATGATTACATCTCATGGAAATGGTCATAGATGAATCACTTACTTAACGCAGTTGAATCCCAAAAAATGATATCTAACCCTATTATTGTTAACCTTGTTCTAGAAGAAAACCCTGAATATATTTCATCACCGATAGTTGACATCTCTAAACATGAAGAAGATCACCCACTTCCTGAAAATATGGATCCATTCAGTTTTGTATTTGGACCTAACCTGTAGAAATTAATAGAAATTTGCTGCTACTAGTGAAATCAAATTCAAATCAAGAGATTACAAATTTCCTCTACTATTATGCAAAACGAAAATCATAATTTAGAAACACATGCAATCACATGCAACCATCAAAACCACAAGAACACAATTATTTACAAGGGAATCCAACTGGGAAAATCCCCTCCATTGATTTGATTTAGTTAAGATGAAAATAGAAACAATTACAAGGTCTTGCTTTGATCCTGAAGCACACCCTACACTGTAATCATGTTCACCTGCATCCTTACTAGCTTTGGCCAACATTTAGCGAATTCAAGCCTCAACTGAACTCCTATTTCCTTGCACAATCCTTAAGGAATTAGCCCCTAAAAATAGGAGAAATTCTCTATTTCCTTGTGCACTAGCTTGAGGAATTGATCACCTTCTCAATGCAAAAGCATTGTACACTCAATAGTATAAAAATATAAATACAAACATGCCTTTTCCTCCACCTCAACTAGGAAATTCGAATTCCATTCATGATTGTGTCTATTTTTAGTTGATTGACTGGCTAACCGAGATATCAATGAGTTAACAATAGTCTTAACTACTCAACTGACTCAACTAATGACTAGAGCTCAATTAAATGAGTTCAACTAAAAATAACTCAACTAGATGTTGGAAATAATACTGAGAGGGGGGGGGGTGAATCAGTATTATCACATTAATAAAAAATTTTCATTTCCAAACTCTGATTCATATATGCTACTTTCACAACTTCTTATGATTAAGTTAATTGCTCTTCAATGAGTGCATTAGAACATTATCAACCATGTTATCAGTTAACAGATGCAGTAACATAGAATAGATCATCACACATAAGGCACACACATGAACACCATGATATAGGGTGGAAACCCAATGCG
>APFE030123774.1:0-12250 GCA_000404065.3 Pinus taeda
TGGTATAAGGCTGCACCAGTACAAAATACTGTAAAAGGATTTTCTTATTAAGAAGAAGATTGAGATGACTTGCAGTAGGTGGTTTTCTCCCGCATTGGGTTTCCACCTTATATCATGGTGTTCATGTGTGTGCCTTATCTGTGATGATCTATTCTATGTTACTGCATCTGTTAACTGATAATATGGTTGATAATGTTCTAATGCACTCATTGAAGATCAATTAGCTTAATCATAAGAAGTTGTGGAAGTAGCATATATGAATCAGAGTTTGGAAATGAAAAGTTTTATTAATGTGATAATACTGATTCACCCCCCCTCTCAGTATTATTTCCAACAACATGATGACATACCACCTCTGGTACTCCTCTAAATCATCGTTGATGATTCTATTCATCTTCGACTTTTTCAACGAACTCTCACAGGTGCCACAACCAAGTGGTACATCGAATTACCTATATGTACCTACAATTAATTTAACGCTCTCGATATGGATTTCCTCACACATTTTCATCTTCGAGCTTGCTATGGAACTGGCACCCATCTACTTATGTCTCTTAACAAAGACACTACGACCCATGTCTCCTATCCCATCCATGAATGGAGGCATTGACATCGCTTGACCAATTTTGAAATTGACGATCATTAGTTGACTGAATGGTTTACCAAGTCATTCGCTATCAAAACTTTTGAGGACATAACTATGCGTGGCTATGTCACTGAGGAGAAAGCCATCACTTGTGCCCAATATTTAGACCCCGTCTACTCACAATCTGGCATGTTATATGATATGTTACTTGATGATCCAAGACCATCATCCGATATAATAGCTTCAAAGTCTCTCGCTACGCCACTTGTTGATGGATTGATTGATTCTGTGTCTTAGATCCCTGCAAAATCTTCTTCCAAGCAAAAGGAGGTCTCAAACACAGGTCCCAATGATCCCTCTCGAAATTCACTTGGTTGTAGTAAAACCTTTGATGTCCATGTTGTCCAGTCTACCACAATGAATAAATCCTCTAAAGGTAAAAAGAAAGGAAAAGTCAAGTCTAAAGCCCTCCTAAGTTGTCTGCTGGTGATGCTTCTCAAAGAAAGCCCAAGTATCCATGCCTCATCTGTGAGGATGATCACTATGCTAAATATTGTCCTCGATGGTCTGAAGTTAGTCACTTGCTCAAAGGGACCCCAACTATCTTGAAAGAGCCCTTTCCATCCCAGCAAACTCAAATGGTAGACCAGTCTTAGTCTTCTACTTCCCTAGGTTCCCAAGATTTTATGATGAGTACACCTATAAATGTGGCTCCCAAATCGAAAAATTATCAAACACCTACCCTGATAGTAGGGAAAGAGAAAGAAGACGCCCCTTCCTCCCTCATCTCGTCTTCCTCTGGTAATCTCCATATAGAGTGACCTAATCCTGATTCCACAATTCGACCATGCTCTTGAGGTGTGCTGTGAAAGTCCTCATACAATCTGAGCGCTCAGGCAACTCAACATTATAACATTGTTGAAGATTTGAATCAAGCACCATCATCTATGTCTACTCTCTTGGTCCTTCAAAGATGTCCTTCTCAACGGAAAGTGTTGTTGTCCGCTATTGGAGGTATTGATCCATATGACTACGATCTCATTTGTTTTGATGTAGAAAACCATGTTTTATGCTTGCCTCATCAGATTTCCTTTCTCATTTAAGTGGTCATTAATGAGAAGAAAATTCATAGAACTCTCATTGATGAAGGTGCTTCCACTTGCATCATGTTTGTCTCTTTTTGGAATGAATTTGGTTCTCCTACCTTGAACTAATCACCTAACACTTTGGAAGCCTTCGATAGGCATGATTCTCGACCATTTGGTGTCCTTCTGAATCTTACCATTAGCTTGGAAGGCAAGACAATACATGCCGAAGTAGAAATTGTCGATACAAATATTAATTATAATATTCTACTAGAACGGAGTTGGGCCCATGCTATGCACGATGTGGCCTCTTCTCTATTCTATGTGGTTTGTTTTCCCCATCAAGTGAAAATTATCATAGTCAACCATTTGTCTTTCTTTGCTTCTTCTTCCTCAAATGGAAATGTTCCATATGTGAAGAACACCGGAACTGCTTATGAGAGTGTGGGGGCTAAAATTTTTGGAGATCCCACCTTGATGGGTATATTTCCTCTCCCACCTCTACATGTTGCCTCAGTCAATATGATCTTGGTTAAGTCTGATCCTTGGGTCATTCCCTCTCCTGATCTTTTTGATACATAGGGTGATGTCATGTCGTTAAGCCCTACTGAGATCAATTATGTCAATATTATTTTAGCTTCAAATTTGGTACCTACTAATCATACTGTTTCGAGTGCATCTCTTGAAACGTATTCTCAATCCTCATGGCTTGGTTCTTCGGTTTCCCTCGATCCCTTAACCAAGACTTTCCCTCTGACGAGAATATCATGGAAATAATGCCTCTGCAGGAAGAACCATGGAATGATACTTATCATCGTTCCTCATTCTTGCATGGCCCAATAGTCATGTCTACCTATATTGAGAAGTTCTCTTCACGTTTCTTGACCCAACCACTTCAAGTTCCTATTATGACTCATGAAGTTTGGTTGAAAGGAAACAATATTGTCGTAACAATGTCCATTAAAATTTCTATTAAGCTAGGTATCATGGAAAATGTTCATATTGGGGTGACTTGTTCTCCTGATCAGATCAAGCTCTATAATTGTCTTTTGCAAGCATTTCGAGACATTTTTGCATGGTCATATGAAGAAATTCCCTAAATTGACCCATGTATAGTCATGAAAGAGATTGCAACTTATCCTAACGCGAAGCCCGTTCGACAATGACTTCGTCGAGTGCACCCTACAAAAGCGGTTGCATTAAGGGGGGAGTTGAAAAACTTCTCAAAGCTAGATTTATTTATCCAATCCCTCTTATAGATTGGGTGTAAAATATTGTACCAGTTGTTATCACTCAAAATTTTCTCAAGTTTAAAAAAAGAAATTTCCGAGGTAACCACAAACCAACTTTTAAGTACAAAATCTAGCCAATCTATACTCAGAGAGGGCTCTCTCTTTAGGATTTAGCTTTCTTTATGGGATATTAGGCTAGTTATGAAAGATTGGGGGTTTTGATTGTATTTGGTGGTGGAATTCAAGAACAAATGGATAGAATAGGGTATTTCGGGCCATTGGGCTATGGAGTCAACTGAAGATGGCTTAACTCGATCAGGTTTTTCAACAAACGATGGCTCCACAGGGAAAGAAAGCTAAACAAGGAACAAATGCTGATTTAAAAGGATGGAATGGACTTAAAAGGGAAGAAGGGCAATTAAGAATCCTTCAACATGTTTTAAGAGGAAAGAAATTGGGTGATCACCAATAAAAAACAATTAAGAATTTCTTATTAAATGACCACAATGATGAACTAAGAAGCAGGAGTAGTTAAGAATTATTTGTCTATGATAGCTTAGATGAAAAAATTTAGAATAAAAACGATTTTAAAGACATATTTCACTTAAGCACTTTCTAAAGTATACCTTTCCATTTTAATATTCAGATATGAAACATAAGTGAAATATTAAACTAGAAAACAATAACACATGAGATATAGAATACTTATTTGCCCAAAGTTTGACACATGAATCGTGTAAAAAGTCATTTTCTTTATTTCTTCATCCAACCATCCATACAAGAGTTGCTCAACAACTTTTCTTTTCCAAAATAATAAGTCTATAAAAATTTCTAAGAATCCACCCAAAATACTTCAAATGAAGAAGTATTTTTACTAATTGTAAATTGAAATATCTTGAAAAAATATTAAGATTAGTTTCACAAAGATCTCTAACTGTTTACATTAACAAAACTTAAATAAAGGACATTCAAAGGTAATGAATCTATTTGGCACTATAATTTACATGAAAGATATATAATTTACACACAATTATGGAAGTTGAAACAACGCCCTAGAAATGAGGAACAAACTCATAATCTAAGGTCATGTTAAATGGTCACTCCATTAATACATTTCATCATTAATATCAACACTCCCCCTTAATGGAGAAATGGATTAATACATATGCCTAACACTTCTCTAAATAATTAAAACTTGATTCTACCAAGAGGATTGGTAAAAATATCATGACTATTGTCACAACTATTACAATACTTAATATAGATTTCTTTTGGCTGAATGTATGGATTTATTCTTTTTGCTACTCGATGTAATGACCCCTCATCCAATGCTAAATGCATAGCTTGTTATGGATCTTTTTTCATCTACATTTCGAGCCCAATGGATATTTTGTTATCTACACCTCAATTTAACATCACATGAATCAGTGTAACCAATACAAAAATCTAAGGTTCCATGGAGATACCTTAAAACACATTTTGCTGCAAGAAAATGGCTCTCAAGGGGCTTTGACATAAATTGAATCAATGCACTCACTACATAAGCAAAATCTAGCCTAGTTCTAGTGAAGTAGATTAGACTCCCAACCAGTTGTCTATACAGAGTCACATCTCCCTTCGTAGATCCATCATCATTATGAAGTTTTATATTATATTATACAGTAAGTATATTGACATACTTACTGTGTGATAGAAAATTTTGTCCAGAATCGCTCAAGACTTCAAGACCCAAAGAGTAATGTAACTCTCCATGTTCTTTCATCTCAAAGACTTGTGACATGTGCTCCTTTATTTCTTTAATGAGATTATCAACATTCCCTATAATGATTAGATCATCTACATATAAAGAAATCAAGAGGGAATGATTATTTTGATTTCTTTATATGTAGATGATCTAATCAGATGACCCAAATCAACTGTACTATTAACCTAGTTTAATAAAATATCGAGTCCAATTTGGGTTAAAACGCGACCCTAACTTGCACGCAACTACTATTGATCTAGCGGTTCTGTTAATCGGACAGCTCTAGGCTTCTCTCGTGTATTCACAATTTATCTGATCTTTTCCTCCTTCCACTATGACTTTAGCGCTTCCGCCACGTTTAGCTCTTCATTAAGGAACTCAAAATTTAGCTAACCTAAAGCATTGTACTTCGAAATTATTCAATTTATCTTAACACACAGTGAGTGAGGAACTTAAACACAATAACACGAGTTCATATATAATTCTAATTCTACCAACCAACTGAAAATTAACAATACACACTGATATTTCGAAGGAACTCCACCCTCGAGGATTGACCATTATGGAAGAATACACAGAGATACAGAAGTATTTCAATCCTTTTAGAGTCTAATTCAAATCCAGCCAAATCCTCTTACAATTGTTCAAAACTTACATAAATACTTTACATCCAACAATCTGATCCTCAATCTATGGATCGAATCTATCTAATCCTAGATAATTACCTAAATTGCTTGATATTCTCCTTGACAAACTCAAATAAGTCTAAACTACTTGGATTAATTACAAAATCACTCAATAACTATATTTTAACTTAATTCCTATCTAGAAAACTTTGTAAATTGACAACTAAAGGATCCCACTCCTTTGCTTGTAAACTGTTTTTGGATTTTTGGAATAAAATGAAGCATTTTTTCTTTAAACCTCGTGCTCTTGCATGAGGCTCCTGAGGACAAAATTCTTCATGGGCTCCTATCTATGAGCTCTTCTATAGAACGACCCAACTTCTGTAACATGGTTTCTGTTACCCAGGTAGCGTCAACAATTGGTTGAACCTTCCACTTGACCAAGTACTAAAAATACTCATGTTCCCTTATTTTCGTAAACACTCTCTTTTCCAATATTTTATGTGGTTGCAATGCCTTTGCTATAAGTAATTGCTTTACCAAATCCACCTATTGTTCTTCCTTGTCTTCTATTGTGTTGTCTCCCTCTCCCATTTCGTACCTGTACAAATCAACAACATTGAAAATTGCGGATATTCCAATTATAGGGGGTCATTCAATTTCATATGCATTTGCTGAATATTTCCTTGAAACTTTGCATGGTCCAATCTTCTTGAATTTTAATTTGTTATACTCCCTTTCTAGAAATCCTTCTTTCCTTAAATATGCCAAAACCAAATCTCCAACCTCAAAATTTATTTCCCTTTTCTTCAAGTCTTCTCTATTCATGTACTTTATGTTATTGTCCTGTAGCTGTTGTTTTACTTGTTCATCTACTGCTTGAATCTCTGAATCAAAGTCTTCTCCTTGATAACTCCTCATTTCATATTTACCAAAATCTCTCAATTCAAATACTCCTCTTGGGTGCATTCCATAAACTATATGGAATGGACTCTACCATGTACTCCTCTTGGGAGAATCGTTATAAGCATATTCAGCCTATGCCAATACTTGATCCCACTATTTTGGATGTTCACCTGCAAGATTTCTCAAAAGATTACCCAAGATTATGTTCACAACTTCAGTTTTTCCATTAGTATGAGGATAATATGCAGAACTAAAAATTCGTTTAGTACCAAGTTTCCTCCACAAGGTCCTCCAGTAATGTCCAACAAATCTGGTATCTTTGTCTCAAACAATGCTCTTTGGTAACCCATGCAACCTTACAATCTCCTTAAAAAACAAGTTAGGAACATGAGTAGCACCACTCGTTTTATTACATGGAGTAAAATTTACCATTTTTGAAAATCTGTCAACTACTACATAAATTGAATCATGTCCCCTTTGAGTTTTTGGTAAACCCAAAACAAAATCCATACTTACCATATCCTAAGGCATATCTGGAATAGGTAATGGAACATACAAATGTGTGTTTTGGCTCCTTCCTTTTGCATACTGACACACTTTACAATTCTTCACATAATTTTCCACTTCAGCTCTCATCTTCAGCCAAAAATAAAGCCATTTCAACTACTCATAAGTCTTGTCTGCACCAAAATGTCCTCCAAGTCCACCACTATGTTTCTCCTTGATCAAATTTTCTCTCATAGAACAATTTGGTATGCAGAGTTGATTCCTTTTAAATAATATCCCCTCTTGCAAGAAATAATCTAGCCACTTGCTTCCGTCTAACAAAACAGGGTTTCTAAAAACTTCAATTGCCTCTTTAAAATCTAGATCATTTTCATATAATTCTTTAAGAAAATCAAAACCCAACACCTGAATTTGACTTTATTGCACTAAAATACTTTTCCTACTTAAGGAATATGCTACTTTGTTTGATTGACCAATTATATGTTTTAACACAAAATTAAAACCTTGAATGTATTTTGCTCATTTTGCATGCTTCTGGTTAAGATTTGGTTGTTGCATAATGTACTGCAAGGCACGGTTATCTCAATACAATATGAACTCTTTAGACATCAAATAATGTCTCCACTTCTTCAAAGACTGCACTACTACATAAAACTCCTTATCATAAGAAGAATATTTCTTCTTTGAATCATTCAACTTTTCACTAAAATATGCTACAGGTCTGTCTTCCTGATTTCAAACAGCTCCAATGGCTTATCCACAAGCATCATACTTCACTTGAAAAGGTTTATTAAAATCAGGGAAAGTAAAAATAGGTTTCTCAGTAATTTTCCTCTTCAAGAGCTTGAAGTTCATTTCTGCTTCAACAGTCCATGTAAATGGTTGTATGTCCTTCCTTATAGTGTCAATAATTGAAGCATTGATCTTACTAAAATTCCTTATGAATTTCCTATAAATGCGAGCAAGACCATGAAAATTCTTACCTCAAAGACACATTTTGGTGAATTCCACTTCATGATAACCTTGGTCTTCTCTCGATCCATCTTCAACCCATCAGCAAATAAAAAAAATAAAAAAAAAGCCCAAATACACCAACTCCTCTTTCATGAATGAACATTTCTTTAAATTTAACAATAAATTCTCTTTTTGTAGGCTCTGTAAGACATCATTTAGATGTCTCACATGTTCCTCTTTTGATTTACTGTAAACTAATATATTGTCAAGATATACGATTACAAATTAACCAATAAATTCTTTCAAAACTTCATTCATTAGCCTCATAAATGTACTAGGATCATTTTACAACCCAAAATGCATTACTATCCATTCATACAATACTTCATTGGTCTTAAAATAAATTTTCCACTCATCTCCCTCTCTAATTCTGATTTGATGATAACCACTTTTTAAGTCTAACTTTGTAAAATATCTAGCCCCACTCAAACAATCCATCAAATCTTCAATTGTAGGGAAAGGAAATGTGTACATGATTGTTATATTATTGATTTATTTTGAATCACTGCACATTCTCGAGCCTCCATATTTATTTGGGCTCAACACTTTTGGCACTACACAAGGACTCAAACTCTCTCCAACCAGTCCCTTGTCTAACAGTTCCTGAACCTATTTCCTGATTTCTTCATACTCTGTGGGGGTCATCGTGTAAGCTGCTTTATTAGATAGATTTTCTCATGGAATCAAATCTATGTGATTGTTGGACACCTAGTCCTAAATGGGTTAGTGTGGAAACCGAATGGACAAAAGGAGTCCAAGAGACCTTGGGATGTGAATCCCAATGATCACATAATGTACCATAAATATACATCATTTGTGAATAAAAAATGAACTACATGTTTTATCTTTCCTATTCGTTCTCGCTCACCATGTGTGTTTAACATGGTATCAGAGCAGGCGATCTCCTACCCTGCATAATTAATTTGAGCCACTTGTTTTTGTGGTCTCTATATGTCAGTTCTGCTTTACCTGACCTCTACCGCACTACACATCTGTTTCTCTGTTTTCCATATACCATTTAGAAAACCTGCGCCCTTCTCTTCTGTTGCGCTGTCATCCTGACGTGACATTGAAACGTTTGAGCGTTGTTCTGACCACCGCCTCTTCCCTTCCAGTGTTGCTCCTGTAGCAGCTCTTTGCATACAAAACGTCCTCTGTCGTTCTCAACTAATCCGTTGCACTGCCTCTTTCCTGACATGATGAACGTTTCATGAGTCTCGATGGTCTGCTATGCGTATGGTGCGTTGTTGGTGCATTGAACAACCTTGAAATCGTTGTTGGTGAGCTGTTGAATGCTGGTATGGTTTTGTCTTAGAGCACATGAGATAATGTTACAAATGTTTGAATGCTTCTAACTGAATGATGAACGCTGGAGGCCTGTATTAATATTTGAAACGTTGTTTTTAATGCGGCCTTGTACCACTGAGTTGTGTTAACGAGTTCGCCTGCCATGTCCAGTGGGCCAAAATTTGGAAGGAAATTTCATGAACTTTTTGCAATAAATAACCATGTCAAACTTATATATCGCCAGTAGCTTCCATAGAGTATATGTCGAACCGTCCTCTGTCAAAACCTTGACACGTTTGTCTGTATATTCGATTTTTATCTTCCTGAGTTTGAGATGGTCGTCCGTTATAGTTTTGTTATGAGATTCAAGGAATTCTTGGGCTAACTTGTGAGCAATATATTCATATCCTCGACTGTCGGCCACGAGATATTCATCATCCCCATAATATTCGAATGTTGAAATATTCATCATCCCCATAACATTGGAATGTTTGGATTCCGCAATGAGCGATGATTTATAATCTCCCTCTGAAGATTTTCATCAATCTTTTCGCCCCTCTCAATATACTTGACTGCCACCAGCTCTTTGGTCTGCCTGTCTCGCATAAGCCTGGCCATGCCAAAATTGCCTGAGCCAGTGTCCTTGACGAGCTCATATCGATCATTGTCGTGCATAATGGGAAAGTCCATGCCCAAAGTGGATTGAGATCTCATTTAAGAACAAAGTCGAGAGGTCAAAGAAAATTTGTATTCTCGATTTGAAACTCCGGTCCGTGATTCGGCACCTGTACTCGTGCGATTCTTCCTTGGAGATGTTGTTTAAGTGTGAGCCTCTCGCTCCTCTTCTACTAAGCGCATCACATAATTGTAAGGTGAATTCCTTGGATTCCTTCATGCCAATGCATTCTGCAAAGTCCGAGCAATCGAGCAAATAGTTGGGCAATGCAAGCTTGTTGAAACGACATTCGACCTCCACCCACAGTTTATCCAACTCGGTCAAGTAGCAGCGTCACGTCAGCTTGATTCATATTTGAATAACCGTCGCAAACAAAACAATTCAAGTCGAAGTCCTCATGTGGATGATAGTAGCAGAACTCCTGTATCACGTGGAGGGAATGCGTTTGAAAACGACAATGTAAATGGCACTAATTTACCTGAAACAAGTTTGGTCGCTGAGCTTGATGACTTGATCTGAGTGGAATTCACATAAGTGTGTACTGGGTGTTTTATCTGAGAACACATTTGCCATAGTGGGTAGTGGGCTCCAGATGATTAATCGCACCAGTTGTTCAATCTAAAAGGGTTTGGCCTAGCAGTTAATGCATTGCAGCTAGCAGTGGATACGACGGTTGCACTGCCTCAGCTTGGAAGTTGTTTGAATATGGGACACTTGGCTTACATTTCGTCAGTCTCTTCACTAATTGATATTCGAGTTGGTTGTCATCAACTAAGATCTTCATTTGTTACTTTGTGCCTCAGTGTCTTTTACCTTCAGATTTAGCCGTTGATTATGCTAGAGGAAAGTCTATAGTACTGTTCTGCATGATTGTCAACAGCCCTTTGGTGTTGGAAATGGCATTGTGAATGGTCCTGTTAATGGTGTTATGAAAAGGAATCCACCTCCTAGATGCCCAAATGCGAATGGAAATGGTAACCATGCCTAATAAGACTGGATCGATTGAGTTTGGATTGTAAATTTTTGGTGTTTTTAGCTCGATTTATTGTTAGCATCATTTTTTCTTTGATATTGAAATTAAGTGTCGCTTGCTCTCAATCATTACAAAATAGGTCCAAATCTACAATTTGCGGAACGTTATGTATAGAAGATAGAGTGGGGTATCAATTGTCGGTTGCCCCTATGCATTAGAATCTTGAGAATACTACATGTGAAGTGTTTAACATGGTACTTATTGTTTGTTGGCATACAATAAAGGAATTTATTTGACAACCGGACATAAAGGAGAACCAATTTTCAAGGAAATATTTATTTATTGCAAAGGATTATCAATTGACTAGATTTCCCTCTTATCATCGTGCACTTTTAATTTTGAAGAATATTGCAATTTGCCTTTACAAGTACATTTGTGATCATTTGTTGACTTGTTTAAATAATGACAAAAATTCATCGATTATTGGAGTTATTGAGAACTCTAATCGTATCAACTGCTGACAAAATAGTGCAAATCAGGAAAGACACTCTCTATGACATTCAAACATGCCTGCATAATGTACAGGAAAATATTGAGTTTTCGCAGCTCGAGACAAAGCTACAGCAAGAAGAACTACAACAATGGAGTCATCATTCTGAACCTGTTTCTGTTCAAAAGATTGAAACAGACTCCCATAAACAGCAAGTCAATAATGTTACTGTTCATTCAAATAAAGCAGCAGTTGTACATGCAGATGCAGAAACTCAGTCTCCACTTCCCAAGCCCATCTTGTCCACAACAAGCACAAAACTGGTCTTGGTTATGGCAAGGACTTGTCCTTTCATATCCCAGACTACTCAAAACCCATTCAGTTTCAGAGTAATGGATTCATTCATGATAGTTCAACTTCAGCTGTTCCAGACTCTGCTCCTCTTCCATAGAAACAACAACAATAACAGATTGTGAAATGCCAACACTGTGACCGAGTTGGCCATTTGAAAGATCATTGTTTTGATCTTCATCCATGTAAGCATTGTCATAAAACTAGTCATTATTCACACACATGCTTCAGAAACAAACGTCCTGCAAGAACAAAGATTCATCTAGGATGGATCGCTTCTTGGCAATGGGCATCAACAGCCAAGAAGATATTCCAAACACATGTCAGAACATGTTCCAGAATATTGAACAGTCTTGCGGCTGAGTTTTCTCCATAACTCACCTTGTATCTGACAGGGGGGGAAATGATGGTCATCTACAAGCTTCAAAGCCACATCAAGCAAGCCTGAGCCACAACCTACCACACCAGTTTCATAGTTGCAGCCAGAGACAAAGATGCCCATGAACATGCTTTCAATTGGCAATCTGGGAGACTTCCTCTAGCAGAAAACTTCAACTTCTTGCCAATTTTGGAAGAGTTCCAGGAACAAAATTGAGAACACTTCCTCTAGCAGAAGACTCCAGCTTCTTGGTAGTTTTGGAAGAGTTCCATGAATTGCATTAAGCATTCCAGAGTTGTTGGTCATCCTTAAACCATCACAGGTTGAGACTTCCCTTTTCAGGTTGAAGTTTTACCTTTTATGCGGGGTGAGACCTCCCTTTTATGGTTGAAGG
>APFE030123776.1:0-10622 GCA_000404065.3 Pinus taeda
TTCATGTGTTTCATTCATTTTGTTTATTCTTCATGTGTTTAAATTTTGCAAAGATATCGGGTGAGAATAAATGTGTTATAATTATTCTTAAAATTCCTTTCTGAAGTTATTACCATAAAGAGATTGAGATATTGGACTGTGTCTAAAAGGCTCTGTCTAAATTATAAAATTGTCAGCATCTTATGTAATCTTAAGCATAGTTTGCTTAAATTTTGAACATTGGACAAAGGTTTTCCACTTATGATAATTTATCTTTCTGTTTGAAATCTAAATTAATCATATCTCCTTACAATTCCTTCTACACACCTTATAAATTCAAATTACTGTGTGAAGTTAAAAAGCAGCCCTTTGATTATCTAGTAATACTATTTAAAAGAGTTAATACATCATTCTTAAAGTTTGTCTATGTATTGGTCCTCTGTAAAAACAAAAATGAAAACCCCAAAAACAAATATCTTAGATGCTTTGGCATGATCAATTGACCATTATCATCTCAAAGGAACAACATCAATCTGGCGTCGTTGTCGGGGACTCGAATTTGATTAGTTTTCCTGGGACAACAATATAAATCCTATTTCCTTAAGGTGACTAAAGGTCTAGATAGGTCAAAATCCTTCACCTAGCGACTCCATTGTTCCAAACTGGCACCTATTAAGCACATTAAATCCCATTCTGAATCTGACACAATTAGTCCTCTGTCAGATCCAGAAAAACTTGTGAGAAACGCTAGTTCCGAAACAAGACATCAACCATCTTCTTCTACTTCGGCCTTGCAGTATGAAGATATATTACAATTTTATCCCTATAGTAACATTCCATCCAGTCCAGATTGGACTCATTTATCACCTAGAGTTGCTGAACCTTTAGATAGGGGAGTTGATTTCAAATCAACTTTCCTTCTTCATTCACTTGAATTATGTCAAGAACCCCCACTACTAGTAAGATCACCTATATATGAGTCTAACTTGGGTGTTCATTTACCTGAATACAAACCTACAAACTTCATACCCCCCACTACTTAATCATTCCCTTCCACTTCTGAACAGCCTGAATCTTCTACTTCTAAACAACCTAAAGGAACCTTTTCTATATATTCAAATCCTCTCTTTGGAACAAAAGAAGATATTCGTTCTTAGGTCCACAAGTTAGTTATTAAGACTCATTTAAAATCTTTCACGGTGTACAAGCCACATATGCAGCTTTAGTCTTACCTCCATTCCTCGATGCATTTCCTACTGGATATTTAAAGCACCTTCCTAGGTATAATAGAGAAACTGGTTCCTTAGCTGAGGACCATCTTCAAGCATTTCTAGACTTCACATATAACATGAACATAGAACAAGAAAATGTTTACACGAGGTTGTTTGTCTAATATCTTGAGGGAAATGTGAGAACCTGGTTTAGGTAGTGACCTGCAAATTCCATTAGAAATTGGGAGGAGCTAATAAACATATTCAAAAACTAATGGGGTGTGAATAAAGACACTCTTTTACTTTTTGATTGAGTTTTAAGAACTTAAAATAAACTTTGGTGAACCTGTCTCTGATTTCAACAAATTTTATCATAAGATAACCCGTGACTGCAAACCCCCTGTAGCAGTAACCAAATCTAGGTTTTCAAAAGCCTTTCAAGATGATTTTAGACATGCAAATTAATTCTATAAGCATGGAAGAAAATAGGGTTGCCTCAACCACTTTAAAAGCTAAAGAGGAAAAGGTCGAAAGAAAACTTAAATCTAGTAAAGAGGCCTCTACTTCTTCAAAGACTAAAACTAAAGATTCTAAAATATATGAGCTTAATTAACTTCTTAGAAATCTATCTAATATAATTTCCAAGGTTGAGACTCAACCTAGAATAGTTGAACACAGAGTCACTCGACCTCAAAATAAAATCAAGGTCAATACAAAAGAAATCCATAGTTCCAAATTCTTCAAAGACCTAGTAATGATCAACAAGTTCCAACTCCTTTACTGATATATGATCAACATTCTAATAAAAATACAATGGATATCACTGAAGACATTAATAATATGGATATTTCTTCTGGTCATACCACTATTATCCCTCTTTCACAACATGAGCAAGTTCAAGAAGATCAACAATCCTCACAGGTTTCCAAGTAACATGCCTTCTCTGAATTCCTAATTGCAGAGCTAAACAAAAGATATAATATTAGACCTAGACCTAGCCCTGGAAGACCTCCTAAAGAACCTCCAACAATTGAACATCATACCAAAGTTGTAGAAGCTCATACAACTACTATTCAACCATTAAATCAGTCATGTAATACAAATCAATTTGAAAAAATTGTCTTAATTACATTTAATGTTGAAAAGGAGTTGAAAGGAGTTAAAATCCCCATACCACTTTCAGAACTTTCCAAAAACCATGGATATAAAAATAAAGTCTCCAAATGGACACAAAACACCTCAGTTGATGCTAAAAGTGATGTTATTAGCCTTCAAGATGAAAAACCAACAATTATGTTTAGCCCTAGGTCAGATATGATAGATGAAATAATACCCCCTTTCTATGTGAAACAAAACAAATGATTCCATGCTATACAACTATATGCTTGATTCTAGAGCATCACATAATTTCATACCAAAAACTATCATGGATCATTTAAATCTTGACATAACTAGATCTTATCATGATTTGCATACCTTTGGTTCTAAAAGGATACCTTATCTAGGTATGATTAAGGATTTAATAGTCACTCTCGCCCAAATCCTAGTAAAAAGCATAGTGTTAGATATTGTTTTCACTGATATCCCTCCCAAATATGGAATGCTCCTTTCAAGGTCTTGTTGTGCCAAATTAGGGGGAACTCTTCAGATGGACATGTATTATGCCACTATTCTAGTTTATGGGTGAGAACAACTTAGGTTGTATAGAGAAGTTAGATTTGTGCACATTGTATGCAAAAACAATCAACCAAGGAACCACCCCATCTATGCTATTGATCAATATTTTGGCTGTTTTCAACTCTCTTCAAACCAAATACATGAATCTCAAGTAAAAATTGAAGATGTAATTGAAAACCCTATATCAAATCAAACTGATGTATGGAAGCTATTCTTTGATGGTTCTTGTATAAAGGATGGAGTAGGGGTTGGGGTAGTACTAATCTTGCTAGAAAAAAGAAAGCATTACACAATGATGTAAACTTGATTTTGAAGTTACCAATAATCTAGCAGAATATGAGGCTTTCCTTCTAGGACTACAGTTAGCCAAAAGTTTAAAGATACACAACTTCAATGGTTTCATTGACTCAGAGCTTGTTGTAAAACAAGTCAGAAATATTTGCCAAACAAACCATCCTAGACTTAGATCTTATCACAATGAGGTTTGGGACTCCATTGAAAATTTCTTTGATGCCTTCAACATAACTTATGTCCCTAGAAATGAAAACATACATACAAACTCTTTAGCTGTCTCTACAAGATCATTTAAGATTCTTGATCAAACCCAAGTGTTATACCAAATACAAGTTAAATACATGCCATCTATACTAGATAACCAAAAGCATTGGCAGGTGTTTGAGGATGACAAACAACTAAAGTCATTACTTCAACTTGTAGGAGAATTCTCTCTTCTTCAAATTGATGAAGATAATCTTGATATGCTCAATCCTCAAGCCACTAATGATCCAGAGTTAAATTATAAAAATTCAGATAATGACATCATAAAATTATCAAACAAATTCATTCCTAAAGGGTTAATTCCTTTAGAGAAATTATTCGATTATAGTGATGTCCCTCAAAATCCTCCATCCATTTCTCCTGAAGATGACATTGAAGAAATCAATATTAGAACCAAAGAACAAGTGCAAAACATAAAAATCTCTACGTCTTTAGCCCTAGAATTTAAAGATGAATATGTTAAGTTACTTAGAAAATACAAAGATGTTTTTGCTTGGTCTTATGCCGATATTAAAACTTATGATAGATCCCTCATTGAACATAAGATCCCATTGAAGACTGAAGCTAAACCCTACTAGCAAAAACTTAGAAGAATTAATCGAGTTCTTCTACCAACTATTAAGAAAGAACTTAAGAAAATGTTAGATGCACAAATTATTCTTCCACTAAGATATTCTAATTGGATTGCCAACCTAGTGCCTATCAGGAAAAAGAATGGTGAAATCTGGCTCTGTGTTGATTTTAGAAACTTAAATAAAGCATCATTAAAGGATAACTATCCATTACCTAACATGGATCAGTTACTTCAACAAGTTTCTGGAGCTAACATAATTTCTACGTTAGATGTTTTCTCTAGTTATAATCAGATTATGGTTGACAAAGAGGATAGGGAAAAGATTGTCCTTACAACACCTTGGGGTACTTTCATGTATTCAAGGATGCCTTTTAGTTTGACAAATGCAAGAGCTACATTCTAGAGAGCTATGGATATATCTTTTGTAGGCCAAGTAAACAAATTTCTTTTTATTTATCTTGATGACCTTACAGTTTATTCTAATTCTGCGAAAAAAGATTTAAAGCACTTGATGAAGTTTTTTGAAAGATGCAAGAAATTTGGAATATCATTGAATCCAAAGAAGTCTTTATTTTCTATCAGTGAAGGTAAATTGCTTGGCCATATAATTTCCAAATATGGAGTATTTATTGATCCAAACAGAGTATCATCCATCTAGACATTATCATTACCAAGAAATAAAAAGGAAGTGCAAGCTTTTCTTGGTAAAATTAACTTTTTAGGAAGGTTCATACCCAATTATGATGAAATTGTCAAAGATATAACTAATATTCTTTAAAAAGGTCATGATGTTAAATGTATTGTCTCTTCCATACATGCATTTGATCAAATCAAGAAAGCCATCTCTGAAGCTCCAACCTTGACCAATCCTGATTATACCAAACCATTCAATATATTTTCATTTGTCTCCAAAGCAACACTTGTTGTTGTTTTATTACAAAAGAATGAAGATTCCCATGACCAACCTATAGCCTTTTTTAGCAAAGTCATGAGGGATTCTGAGCTCAAATATGATATAATTGAAAATAAGGCTTATGCCTAAGTCCAATCCTTGAAATCTTTTAGGATGTATATTTTACATTCAACCATTATAGCCTATGTCCCCAACAGTGTTGTTAAAATTGTTCGCACTCAACCAGATACTGATGGGAGGAGAGGTAGATGGATCACTCAAATTTTGGAGTTTGATCTAACTATCAAAACCACTAAGCTTGTAAAGGGTCAAGGATTAGCTAAGATTCTTGTTGAATCCAACTATAGAGTGTTATGCATCAACTCTATTCTGGAAATGCTAAGGGAGAATCCAGAAGAAACTTCCCAAAATCCAAATGAAAAGAATCCACAAGAGCCTTCTGTCTATGCAGAAGGGGAGAATCCACAAGATCCTTCCCAACATCCTAAAGAAAATATTCCACAAGAACATTTACCTTCAGCTCAGACCATTTCTATACATATTGATGAGAAACATGTTTTATGAAATTGGTCTCAAGAAATTGTAAATTTCTTGATTCATCTTGAGTGTCCTGCATCATTATCCAAAAGTCAATGTAGAAATATCAAATTGAAAGTAGTCAAGTACTGTATCTAAACGAAAATCTATATTGGAAGGAATCACTCAATATCTTGTTATTATGTTTAACAGAATCAGAGAATAAAGGGAGCAATGATCAGTTTCATTCAGGATTTTGTGGAGAACATTATGCTTGGAGAGCAACAACATATAAAATATTAAGGACAAGATTTTATTGGCCAACATTGTTCTTGCATGTAGGAGAAAAGGTCAGAAGTTGTGTCCCTTGTCAGATGTTTGCTGGTAAGAAAAAACTAGTAGCTCTCCCACTGATCCCAACAATAGTTTCAACACCTTTTCTCCAATGGGGATTAGATTTTATTGGAGAGATTCATCCTACTTCAAGTGATCAGCATAGATGGATCCTTACCGCAACAGACTAATTTATTAAATGGGTGGAAGCAATTCCAGTAAGAAATGCTACTGATTTAGTAGTAATCAAATTCATTGAAGGAAACATCTTATCTAGGTTTGGTTGCCCAACCTAGATTGTTATTGACAATGGCACCACATTTTCCAGTGTTAAAATGATTAAATTTTACAAAAAATATCAAATTATACTACATCATTCAACTCCATACTATCCTCAAGGTAATGGTCTTGCAAAATCATCCAATAAAAGTCTGGTAAAGGTTATAAGAAAAAACTTTAGCAGATCATAAAAGGAGATAGGACACCCATCTAGTTTATGTAGTCTAGGCAAACGTGATTACTCTAAAGAGATCTACTGAAAAATATCCCTTTCAGTTAGTTTATGGGAAAGATGCAATTTTCCCTACCAACTTGGCCTTCCCTATTTTAAAGTTTTTGCAGGATTTGACTGATGAACCTCATGTTTTCTCAAGAAGGATAAATCAAATCATTGAACTAAATGAGAATAGAGATGAAGTTTAATACAAATTGAAAAAGTATCAGAATAAGGTGAAGAGACTGTTTGACAGAAGAGAAAAACAAAGGGAGATTAAGGAGGGTGATCTAGTTCTAAGATGGGATTCCAGAAGAGAAGACAAGGGAAAACATCGAAAGTTTGAAAACCTATGGTTTGGAACTATAGCTATTACTGAAGTAAAAAGAAACAACACTTTTGTGTTACAAAATTTAGAGGGTAAACATTCCACATATCTTGTTAATGGAAGATTTCTCAAGCATTACATTCAGTACTGAGAAGTTAATGGAAGATTTCTCAAGCATTACATTCAGTATTGAGAAGTTGAACTAGATTTCAATACTACCATTGTAAAAAGTCTAGTTTATTTTACATTTTCAATTGTTAGTGTGATTTTTGCACAACTAAGACTCCATAGCTTGAGGAGAAGGCACATGGATCTGCAGGTTCTCCACATTCTACAACAGAAAGAATTCCCCGATTGGATCCGATGTTGTAGCATTTTTTGATTTTGGTAAGTTAGCAAAAAATGAAAATATATTTTAAGAAAATGTTAAGTTAGGATATGGAAAAAAATAATAAAGAACAAAATGTTAGGAATATTTTTATGAATAAGTCCATATCAAATAAAATGTTAGAATAGATGCCCTTAAAAAGGAAGGAATAAATAAAATGTTAGGTTATAATAAAAGAAAAAATAATACTTGAAAGTGTTCCACATACAAATGCCACTACTCTTAGTCAAATTTATTTTTGCAATTAAATTTGTGTGCAGATTGTTTAAATGCCACACTAGTTCATACAATCCAATCATAAAGTTTAATCATGATTGGATTAGATTTAAAGTGTTTGTTAATGGGTTGCAAATAAAATTGGCTCAATAGTTTAATCTGAGCCAATGTTACCAATAAGGGATGGAAGTAGATTAATCATTAAAAGGAAAATGTTGAATTGCTAGTCTAAATGCACTTGGGTGCTAAGATTGCAAAAAATGTTAGGAGAGTTAAGGATAGGTAGATAAATGAAATAAAATTGGAGCATGATAGGATTTTTATCCTAAGTCAAATCATTGGATATATGTGCATATAACGAATGGTTTTAATTAACCATTATTTGCTAAACCTAAATGTTATTTAGCTTTATCCATTCACTCCCTTCAGACCCCACACCTGCCACATCCATCATATCTTTGTGACCCTACCATCACCTTCCACCCCACTTAATTAAACTCACCCTATTTTCCTTTCATCCCTCTCATCTCCCTCCGAGCTGCCAGTCTACATTGTTCCTCAACCATCCCTTGTCATTCGAACGTTAGGAGTGGGTGGGGTGGGGAGGGTCCAAAGTCTACAGTTTTAGAAACCGCCTTCCAAAACTGCGAACCTCTACTTCTAGTTATTTAGGACTTAAAATCCCAAACCATTACCACCTAAACTCACTCCTAAACATTGTTTTTGGCCTCCCCCGTCACCGCCGCTCCCACATCATCGTCTATGACAACACACAATCACTTCCTCTGTCATATCATCCTACATGGACCGATATTTTGTCTATCTTCTTGTTATCCATTTAATTTTCCACCCCTCAAATGAATATTATATCAATCTATTTCTCAATCCCATTGGAGACTTAATAAAGATTTAGCCATTGATTAAACTGACTCGCTCCACTTTATGCCTTATAAACCCTATTCTTTCATAAAAACTATTACACAGTGCATTCCCATAACTTAATTGATCACTAGATACTTGTAGCTTACAATCAAAATGACAAATTCACCATTCAAGCCAATTTTCTGTCCTATTCACAAGCAAGTTGGCATCTAGGTTTATTCAATCTATTTCAATTACACTGTTTTTTTGTTATCACTATGTTTCAGCCAAGTCCTTCCCATTTCTATTACTTTTAGTTTATAGTCCAATCAACAGAATGCCTCCTAAGGGGAAGGAAGTTGCAGAAACCCAAAATCCTCTCATTCATCCTCAAGTTGATTTCCATCATACTCCCTTGGTTGATAGAGACTATAAAATCCATGAATCCTTGTCCTAATTTGACTTGTTTGAGATTTATTGCTGGATGGAGGACCAATTCATTAATCAAATGGATGAAATTGGAATTTGGGACTCACATCTTCCTGATTACATCTTCCCTTAGACCCATAGAGCACCTGAATTTGTCACAAAATGTCATGCATCCTATGACCCCATTCAAAGAGCTATTATCTCACCTACAAGAGAAATCATGTGCTCCATCAATGCCCAGTGCATTGCCCAGATGTTGTAGGTGCCAACTATTGTGCCAACCACTCCCTTTTCTCATCAAAGCCTAACAGAAGCCTATCATAAGTTTGATTTCACTAAAAGAGCTCAAACCCTAGAATTTTTCCTAGCTATAGATAGCCCTCTTCCTAAAAGAAACCCTCCCTATGATTCATCTATATTCCCAGATAGAACCAAGAAAATTACCACCATTCTCTCTTATCTCCTTGGTTACTATTCTGATCAATATGTAGATAAAGCCATCATTGGTTTCTTGTCTAGCTTTTCTTCTAGTTCCAAACCCACTGTTATTTTTAACCTTAGTCAATTTCTAGGCCATTCATGAAAAATTTGTCCAGTTCAATACTAAATAAGTATTCAAGTATGCTTTAGTACTTGTATATATTTTTATCTATTTTCAGGGATACAAGTTTCCATTCACTTTGCAGAAGCTAGATGAAGAAGGGAACCAACAATCAATTATCTTTTGGACTTCTATAGGAATGAAGGAGAAAGAAGAATTTTCCTATAAACAATTCATAGAATTGTTTGTGCATCTAGCCATTAATCTTCTGATCAGTACTCCAGAACCAATGATTAGTGATGAAATTGTAAAATTTTCACAACTAGTTGATCAAGCTGGAACATGAGATTGGTATCTTTACCAAAATTATACAGAGGTTAGAGTCTTTGGCTATGAGCCTCCACCTTACAATTTGCCTAAGTACCTCCTTATGAGAATTTTTTCATTATAATATATTAGGCAGAGGCTCAATGTAGATGAAGTTCATTTTGTGGCCATAAAGAAGAAATCGTAGTTTAAGCGAAAATCTCAGGTTGGTCCATTCATCTCTAACACTAGACAAGAGGGAGAATAAGCAAAAAGGTTATTGAAAGAGATGAATTTTGGCCTCAGCTTTACTTGGTCTTATTACCCAATGGGAGTGATTTCAAAACATATAGTAGAAAATAAATTTACTCCATATCATCACACATCCAAGCCTGATATTGAGCAATACAAACATCTACTAGAATAGAAGGAAAACACCCTTTAAGAAGCTGAAGAGCAGGCAGTCTCTACTTCAAATATACAAACTCCGCTTGCATAGGAAAATACAACTAAATGAGGAAGGGAAGAATATTCATCCCCTGCATAAGAAGCATCAAGTAAACGCTTTAGAATTGTACACAGAAAGAAGAGACCTAAGATCTCTTTGAAGGTCAGTGCAGCTAATGAGTCACAAAAAACAACATTTGATGGACATGGAGAGACATCTCTTTTCACATAGTCTGGTGGATAGTCTACCCAGTCGCCCACACATTCGACGACATCTCATGAACAATAGGTGATTCATACTAGTGAAGGTAGTCAAAAGGATAAAGAAGGTGATATTTTTCACGTTTTCAGTGAAATTAAGAAGAAGAATGAGGAATTAAAGTGAAACACTTATACTCAATTCTGGAAACATTCTTCCAGTTCTCAAGCCAAACTTCTTTTAGTCTTTGAATTTGAAAAAGGGGTAAGATGTAGATGGCTTTCTTACAAAATCAGTTTCCACAACCTATAGCTACTGCACATTATGAGAAGAAAAC
This sequence comes from Pinus taeda, assembly GCA_000404065.3. Classification (NCBI taxonomy): domain Eukaryota; kingdom Viridiplantae; phylum Streptophyta; class Pinopsida; order Pinales; family Pinaceae; genus Pinus; species Pinus taeda. The sequence goes on from APFE030123776.1 coordinate 10,307, forward strand.
CTCCTTTGAATTTAATGTTAAATATGTACATCCAGTTGACCAAATTGAGATGCACAAATAGGAACAATGTAAACTTTGATGGGAACTGATACTGTTACCCGTTTCGTAGAGATAGCAAAAAAATGACCCGATTTTCAAAAGTGGTGATGCAGAATACACATGTTTTTTTTAGAACATGGTTTTTGGAACTTTAATTTTCTTTCATGTTCAAGGATGAAATCAAGTTTTAGAATGGTAGTGATTTTCATGCTGATTTTAAAAAGTGAGTATTCTGCATCACACCTTTTTTTTAAAAGACCTATTTTTTGACTTTTAA